>JAOXOE010032933.1:0-10605 GCA_028565055.1 Phoeniculus purpureus
CGGGGAGCGGGGGAGCGGCGGGGGCATGTGGATGTTGGCCGTCGCCTTGCTCCACAGCATCTCTCATGGTGAGCGCTTACCTGCCCCCACCGGGGGGTTTTCGGTCCTTCCCGCTGCCTGGGAGCGGGTGCGAGTATCGGTTGTGCCGGTCGGGTCAAACGCGTCGCGCTGGGTGCCGGTAGCCTTGAGGAGAAGGGCGAAGATTGCGCTGCGAGCCCTTAAACCCATTCACCTAGCGAGGGGACAGCCCGCAGCTTCGCCACCTTACTGCCGGTGTGCCTCGTTAGGAACAAGACGGTGCTTGGAGGGGCAGGGACAGACGTGCTTTTGCTTTCTTTGCTAGCTAGAAAAGTACAGAATTTTGCTAGGTGTCGTGTAAATCCGTCTGAGTACGCGGGGATAATTTGAAGAGCTTTCGCACTAACCGTTTGCTTTGAGATATTGCTTCCTTTTACCTTTTTTTCCTCTTTTTTTTTTTTTGTCATAGCCGCGTGATTTCACCGCAATTATTTTTATGCACTTTTATGTTTTAGAAGTAATATTTTAAAACCCTTTCCTCATTACACCGTAAGCGTACCTGCTCTGTATTTTTTTTTTTTTTTACCCTTCACTCATTTATGTAAAAATATGCATGGGTAAGCATTACATCATCTGGAAATGTTGAAGACTCAGTCAGTTACAAAGTTCAGAAGGGTAAATTAGAGTGAAGATAGAATAAAGGTAAACCTGCTCTCTCCCGTCTCCCCCCCATCCCCCTTCATTCTGCTAACTCTTTCATACATTTACTGTAGTTTCTAGATTTTTATTTTATTGGTGAATGGAGGTATTTTGGAGCATTCAGACAGATGTTATTAAAAACCACATCATGCTTGAAAACGTTTAAATTGCGTATCTTTTATTAAAACGCATATTAGCATTGCAGTAGTAAGGACAGAAAACAAATGATGCTGTAGTCTGGGGTTCTAGCTATTCTATTAGGCTGCTGCCACCTTCTCCAGTTTGAGAACGTAGCATTGCCTGTAATGCAGTACATCCTGACAGCTACATCACGAAGATTAAATGCATGATTCGGAAAGCAGGTAGAATGGGAAAACGTTTCTTGTGTTGAATGAGTGCCAGAGAGGCACAGGGCAAAGTGTAAGATTTTCCTGGGAGATACAGATAATTGAACCTCTAGCAGAGGGTGAGGAATGAATGCTGGATGAGGGTGCCTTCACATCGTCTTAAGCACACGTTAGATGAGAAAATGAATTGACAGGCATGGCCAGTCCAGTGCAAACAGCTGGATAGATTAGGAGATGAATCTTAAGGGTACATTTAGAGCTATCTTAAAGTGGTTTGATCTTTGGAGTGCCACAGAATGATAAATGATTAGGAAAAAAATCTGTCCCAGAACAACCCAAACCATAAACTTTAAAATTTTGCATTTATGCTAGCACTAAGACAACTGCAACAAGTTTCTAACATTAAGAATGTATTTATTTAACTAGTTTATTTATTTGTGACAGGCAGCACTGTGGCTTACTCTCAGTCCTTTTCAGTCAGATACCTTGCTTGGAGAGATTTGTTGTTAATAACACAGAGAGTCAGCCTGAAAGTATACGGTTTTACTAGTGCTATTCATGTAAAACTAGATACGCATAGGAAAGAATGCTGCTTCTGTCTAGAAGTCTTGTATTTTAGAAAAACAAGGTACTCTACTGATGCTACACATTGAATGTTATAAGCTATTTCTTCCCGGCTTCCAGGGGTTTTTGAAAAACAGAATAATTTTTGCTGTGTGGGGTTGAACTACTATGAAAATTACTTCCATTTATCCCTTATCTATGAAGTCAATAGCAATTTCACTTTCAGTATCCATGTGGTTTTTGCATCGTAGTCAAATGTGAATTAGTATCTCAAAGATCTTTCTAGTTTTAATAGAATAACATGTAAATTGTAGACACATCTGCATAGATTCTATACAGCAACATCTGTATGTTTGTTCATCTAGATTACTAAAAGCAAATGGTTTTGCATATGGTAATACTGTAAGAATTACTTAGAGGATGGTTCAAGGATTCTTTGTGACTTAAGAGGGGTGCTTGGTTTTAACATCAAACTTGATCCTAAATACATATGCGTTTTTTTTCTAAAAGGCATTTTTGAAAATAGCACCTACCTTCGTATTAAGACTGATTAACTCGTTTTTGTTTATTAGTGACACTTACTTAGACTGTTGTATCAGAGTCAAGAGTCAGAGAATAATATCTTTAAAGGATTTCCTATTTAATGCAGTGTCATATCAGATATGTGTTTCTTTGAAGGAAATGACTGCATATATAAATAGATACGTCACATACACATTTATTTTCATTATTCTATCTATAACTACGTCTGAACTCCATTGTGCGAGAGGCAATACTCTCCTATGACTACATCTGGGGGGAGATGTTGGTGAGGCAGGCTGTAGAAGGTTGCTTGGCTTCTGCCATTGCCTTTTTTTCTTAACTCCTTTGGAACCATGCTATGTTTCCTTAAAATGCAAGCACACGTGAGATAGATCTTAGATTCTGTGTTCCTTTGCATTATAAGTTTTACTCTAAAGATTGTTCATGTTTGTGTCCCTTCTTTGTTGTTGGTTTTGGTGGGGTTGTTTTTGGGGTTTTTTTTTAAGGTAGAAATTAAAGTCAAACCTGAAACACTTGATAGGTTTAACCCTCTGGTTGCCATCCTGGGCTAGATTTCTGTTGAAGGTAATGGAAGCCATCTGAATAACAACAGCAAGGTTGTCCCTCGTATTTCCCTGCAGACTCGCAGCACAAATACATTTTGTCAAATTAGATATGAGCAGTGTTGTGGGCTAAGGCTTTATGCTAGTGAAATAGCTTCCTTCTGGGGACAATAAAACACTAGCATGCTATTACATCCAATTAGTACTTCTGAAGCCTGAAACAAAGCCTTCCCGAATACCTGGATGGAGATTTTAGATTTTGTAAAGGCTTTAAACTCTTAGTGCTGTGCATTTCTTAAAAATACTGTTAGTTCTTAACCATGAATACATTGCAGCTTTAATAAGTGTGTGGGACAATATAGACATCAGTGGGAGCTATGCAGTTAAACTCACCAGTTTGAAATCCTGAGTCATGCACCTGAGCAATATTTTGAGTTACATTCAGGGTTAGTATATCTCTGGTGCTTTCAGTCTTACTACACCTAAGTATTCCAGAAGAAAGCCTGCCATATTAACTCTGGAAGTCTGCTGTGGCTTTGTCGTAATTAGTAAGGGGACCGTTTCAGTAATTACAGTGAGACAAGAAGGGAGAATGTAGGTGATACTGTGAGGGGGAGACAGGCCTCCCTCAAAATGCTGAGTCCTCGTTGCGATGGTGGTCAGTTACGTTCAGTGTTACAATGCAGTTTTCAGAAATGGTTTTCAGTATCTTTTAGTCTCTGCAGTGGATGTGCTTAACCCATTTATGAGTTTCTCTCTGGCTTCGTTTCTGATGTGTCTGTTGTCCATAGATATTCTTTGGAAATCAGTGGGGCATCGGGAGGCACCCAATGCAGTACATACACATGACACCAAAAATCAATTTCTGTTAAAGATGTTTATTCTTCGAATCCTTCCCCTGCTTTATATTATGTCTATCAATATGGTTTTTAGCACCTTTATCAGAAAACTGAGAAGCAGCATGCTGAACTGAGAGCAGAAGTTAGGCTGGAGAATGAGTTACTGAAGGCTACAGTGGTACTAATGAAGCTTTCAGAAGAAAATTATGACCCTTGGTGTTGGAGGGAAAGAATTTAAGGAAAAAAGCAAGCAGCTGACATTGTAGAAACATACTGTAATATGTGCATATATTGGGTGGAATTGTGCAGACCTTAGAAACTTGTGCAGAAAGCATTTTGAATGGTAATGCTTGTGGATGGCACAGAGAAGATCATGATGTTTAAATCTGGTGTTACTCGAACTAGGAATGGTTATTAATCAACAAATGCTGAATAGAAAAGAAGCAGTTATGGCCAGGTAGCAGGACATTAGAAACAGGTGTTTCCTTTTCAAAGGAAGTGTTTCTTCTCAGCTCAGGGTGCCCTGATCCCCAGGCTTCAGGCCTCAGCAGCAGCGGTTTTCTCACTCTGGGGTGGGCAGTGTGGTACACTGTACTGTGCTGCTTGAACGGCAGTGGGGAGCCAGTACTACGCGACACTAGTGGGCAGCAAAACACACGAGTCTGGCAGCATTTCTGAAAAGCTCTGGGAAGAGACTTGCCTGAAGGAGGCTTTTTGTCTGCATCTTTTCTATCAACAGTCGCTAAAATATTCAACTGGTAGGTGTCACATCTTCTTTCCAGAGTCCCGATTAGCACATGTCTGTGACAATGAAGGTATTTGTGGTAGTGGTTTGAAGTGAAGTTGATTTCCATGAACCGTAAATAGAAACTCATGAACCCTGCTAAATAATATGCAGCTCTGCACTGTGATTTCAGTGGTATCTCTTCAGTGCTGCAACATCTGGAAAAGTTGAGAAATTGGTTTTAATTCTGTTTATTTTTTAGTTAACTTCCGTGGTGTCATATACTGATAAACTGAATAATTTGGAAAAATCTTGTGGGCTTTGAGTAGCTCATCCAGAAAGTTCCTACAGCTCATGATCTGGCTCCACTTACAGGAACAACTGAGCTCAGGTTGAACCTTAATGTTTTGTGTCTTTGCCTGGCTAAGTATCTTAACAAGTGTGAAGATTGTTTAGGGTGGGAAAACAAACACCTTCACCTGTTTAATAAATATTGAAGTGAAAACATGGAAGTGATAAACAGTAAAACTAAACATCTTTTGAGTTGTGGAGTGTCAGTATGGTGGATTGAGGAGCAAAATAGGTGGAGCTCTTTCCCTTTAAATTTTATTCTAAACAACAAGGTGTGAGTAGGCTCAAGGCCTATTTGAACATACAATTCTTCTAGCCTTTAATTTTGTTTGGAGTACACCATTTATCCGTCTCTCTTTCAGAGTTACAATGGGAAATGTACTAGTTCCATCTTTTCCTTTAAAAGCTGTGAAAGGCAGAAAAAACATAGCCAACATAAAAGTACAATTATCTGATTTTTAAAAAAGTGTTATTTTCTGTTGAGTCAATTAAATTATAAAAGTACAAAAAAATTCCATTTAACCTATATATGTCTGTAGATTAGAATACTTAATTATGTCAGGCGGAATGTGTAGGTGTATGCAGTTAAATTACTTGTTTCACAATATAGTTTAAGATACTTCACAGTTCTTTTTAATGCTTCCTTTTCGTTTATTCTGTTATGAAAACAATGAAATGAAGATCATAGAATCCCTAAGGTTGGAAGAGACCTCTGAGATCATCTAGTCCAACTGTCAACCAAATGCCACCATGCCCACTAAACCACGTTTTCAAGAACCAGATCTGCGTGTGTTTTGAACACCTCTGAGGACGGACACTCTACCACCTACCTGGACAGCCTGTTTCAGTACCTGACCACTCTTTCAGTGAAGGATTTTTTTTTTTCCTGGTGTCCAATCTAAACCTCCCCTGGTGCATGAGGTTGTTTCTTCTAGTCCTATTGCTAGTGACCTGGGAGAAAAGACCAACCTCCACCTTTCTACAAAGTCCTTTCAGGGAATTGTGAAGAGTGATAATTCTCCCCTCAACCTCATTTTCACCAGACTAAACAACTGCGTTTTTATTAGCTGATCCTCATAAGACTTGTCCTCCAGGCCCTTCACTAGCCTGATTGTTTTTCTTTAAGACCTACATGTCAATGTCCTTCTTGTACTCAGGTGTCCAGAACTGAATGCAATACTTGAGATGGTGTCTTATTAGTGTGGAGTACAGGGGGACAATGATTTCTCTAGTCCTGCTAGACACATTATTTCTGATGCAGGCCAGGATGCCATTTAGCTTTCTTGGCCAGCTGGGCACGCTGCTGGTTCATGTTCAGCCAACTGTCAATCCAGCACCCCCAGCTATCCTTTTCCACAGAGCAGTTCTCCAGCCATTCTTGCCCAAACCTGCAGCATTGCACAGTGTTTTTGTGTCCAAAGTGTAGGACCTGGCACTTGGTCTTGTTAAGCCTCATCCAGTTGATCTCGGCCCATTGATCCAGCTTATCCAGATTCCTTTGCAGAGCTTTTTCACCCTCTAGTAGATTGACACACCTGCCCAATTTGGTGTCATCTGCAAACTTGCTGAGGTTGCATTCAGTCTCTTCATCCAAATCGCTGATAAAGATGTTAAACAAGACTGACCCTGATACTGAGCCCTGATGAACACTGTTGGTAACCAGCCACCAACTGGATTTAACTCCTTTCAGTACAACTCTCTGGGCTCGACCATGCAGCCAAGATTTTGAATTATTCCATTCTTCAAAACAAACCCTGTATTCTCAGTCTCCACCTTCCTGACTTTTAAAAGGATTTTGTCAAACAATTGCCATTTTCAAAAATCAATTAAAATGGGAGGTATTTCAGAAGAGCTTTTCACAGCACAGTGTTTTAGAGCATGGAAGAGAATTTCTTTAAGAGCAAGCCTCATTCCTCACTGTGGCCTTTCCTTGCCCTTGCTTTTCTTTTTCTACTGCTGTTCACTAAAAAATTCTTAATCCCCATAGTTATTTTTTTCCATTAGGTCATTGGATTACTCACCAGAAGAAGAGAAAATAGGGTATGCCAATGTATAACTTCAATAGTGGAATGGGTGACAAATATTGTGATATATACTGAGGAAGGAAGGAAAGACAGAAAGGCAAATGGATGGACAGACAAGATGACAGATATTAACAAGTCTCCCCAGCATCCTTATTTAAGCTATTTTTACTTAGAAGGCAGGGAGTAAGATTTAAGAGTGAGCCAGCAATCCTATTTATAGAAAGCCATTTTTAAATGCAAAGGCTTTGAGAAAGAGAGCCACCTCCATACTAAACACCAGCCTCCCTGGAGCTTCCTGGTAATTGAGGGAGAGCAGCCCAGCGACCCGAGCTGAATCACTGATGTGCCTTTGCTGAAGCTTCCAGAAGGACAGCTCCTGCACCAGCAGAGGAGCATGGGCCATGAAGCAGTGTTGGAGCACAGCTGAAAATAGCACCCTTCTACATGTTGATTCAGCAGATACAAGGGCACACACAAAGACCACCTGGGAATTTTTTTGCTTGGTAAATGTTCAAAGCCCCTACATGCATCCTACAAAGTGAGCTGAAGACCAAGCATTCTGCTCATGTGACTCTTAATGTAGTATGACAGAGATACAGTTCCTTCAGAAATTACTTTAAAATATATATATGTTTATAGACATAAATCTGTATAGCTTGTAATTGCTTAAAGGCTACCGTGTGTGGAAGAGCTGGCACTTGCTTTACTGTCCAAGTATACTGCTGCTATTTTCTTTCACTTAATTACATGGTAATCCCATGCAGAAGATTTGTGGCTTAAGATTAATGTTTGTACTAGGGTAAAAATTATTCTTAGTAACACTCTGTTATCTAATTTTGGGGAGTCCTCCAGTGTTTTAAGAATATCAGAAACCTGATTCTTTGAAGGACTGAGGATCTTTCAATACAACTTGAATATAATTATGTTGTACTGTAGCTGTGAATAGTTCCCTATCTACATAATTTACTCCCAATGATTCTATAGATAAGTGATGCTTTGTCTATATAAATATCTTTTGGCATGAAATCCTCCCATGTGGTTTTGCAACTGAGTGGCTTATGCTAAGCCTGCACACTAAGGATGTTTGTCTCTCAGCGTTTTAGTGGCAGCTCTCCATGGTCCCAGTTTATAAGTGCCTCAGAATTAAGAGATTTGATGCAAATGTTTTGCGGTGTTTTTTTTTCTCTTCTCTTTTTAGAAGCATCTCCCTGATAACACATTGTTCAGCAGAGTTTCCTAGAGGTTCTGTAGTTAATATGATGTTCAAGTAGCACATTTAGGTCTTTGATATGTGGCTTTTCTTTGAGCTGACAGCAAAGGCTAGCTGGGATACTGATATACGCAGACTTGGAGGAATCCATATGTTGCTGTTACAGTGTTCACTGACACATGGCAAGATCTGAGTCCACCAAAATGCTTCTTGGTTGGTTTTTCCCAGACCTTGGAAAAGTGACGCATAAACCATGAATTCGAGCTTCTGTTAAATTCTCTTGTGCAATTGTTCTTTTTTTAACCCAGGAATGGTTCTGTGTTGTGTTGAGGGTTTTTATTTTTTCTTTTGTTTTGTTTTTACAGTACTACTTTTTGAAATCTTTGGCTTTCTGTGGGAATTCTGTTGTTTGGAATTTTGGTCCTGACTCAGGAAAATATTGTGAATGCGTAAAGTCAGCATCTTGAAAACTAAGTCGTGAGCATGTGACATGCTGTTAGAACAGTTCTGGCTTGAGCTAAGGGCACAAGGAGTCCTTGACAAAGCCCTTTTTATTATGAAAAATAGATTCTGATGCTCCTGGAATGGAAAAAGATGCCATTCAGGCAAATCAGGCTTTAGATGGATCTCAGTTTAAATAGAAAATGCCTACTGTGATTGACAATCCAGAAGGTCCTGCACGCGCTACGCATTCTCTAACTAAGCGTTTGCCTTCCACCAGGTGGCTTTTCTGTGGGGCAGTTTAAAAGCCAGTTCACATATTATTTCTAGACAGGTCAACCAGGGTTGCAGCTGCAGTTGTAAAGCATATAAAGCAAGGCTTTTGATATGTCGTGATGTGAACGAGGTAATTTGGGAGACTGTCAGTGAAGTAAAATTTCTCTATATGTGCCTATAGACATTTAATGTAGAGATTGTTCTGCACAGCAAAGTGATTCACAGATGTCTAGAGTGATGATCTGCATTATGTTAGTTCATGCTTTTAGGTATGTATGTATTTAGGACCTTTATACCTTTATTCCTAGTTTTGTTGTGTGACTGGAATGTTTGTCTTCTACCAGGACAATGTTTTCTATGGTTGTTTTTACAGCTGGGACCTAGAAACCAAATTTTTATAATGACAAAGGAAAAGAGAAGCACAGAGTAGGGCTCATTTCACTACGAGATTTCAGCAATGGACGATGCCTGCCATGTTCTTTTGTTGTGTCAACTGTGGCTGCAGGTTTCTGTAAATATATATATTTAAAAAAAATGCTAAATGGAACTTCAGGGGAGAGGCAGGAAAAGGGGAATGATCAGGATTTCTAATGGGGAAAGCAAGTGAGGAAAAAGGGTAAGCTTTAAAGTACTTGGATATTCAGACGGAATTGCAAAGTATGATAACAAGAGGAAGGGCGCTCAAAGAGCATAAAGCCCTGTGGGACAGCAGGAGGGCATTCTCTGAAGGCTAAGTCTAAGACAGACAGCTTATCTTCAGGCAGGAGGCTCTGAAGTCTTGGCTTCAGTTTGCTCTTGGGCAGGCAAGGTTGAGCCTTCTGAGCAGGAGCTGTGGGTGGGAACAAACCAGCATGTGGCTTTGGGAATCCATCTTGGCTGCTGGTCTGCACCAGGGAGAAAGCTGGTGCTCTGCATCGATCCTCCTGTGCCTACAGAGGGGGAGCTCAAACTCTCATCATCTTTGTCCTTCATTTGCCTACACTGAGTTTTTTGTTTTATTTGTGCTTGCTTCTGCTATTTCATCTGTGACATGGGCCTAATGAGGGGTCTGCAACTGCTTCTCTCTCCACCTTATTACAGTAATTTATTTTTATTTTGATAACAAAATTATCGTTTCTGTCCCTCTGAGCTTCTTCCCTGAAGAAACAAACAGAATTGGGGAAGTGAGTGGGATCGAGGGTAGAAAGCAATCCTATGAATGTCAGTGTTGGCTGTAGGGTAGGATATGTGAGTTCCTTGTTTGAGTGAAAGAGGAGGACGCTGATCTCCTTTATTGGACAGGAGGGAGATAATTAAACCTCAGAAAAAGGCTGAGCTGTCAGACTGTCAGAGAAGTGCTGGCGGTTTTGTTGCTGTTTGCTGTTCAGCTGCTGGGAGCTGAAACTGGCAGGTTTGGTGCAACAGGGTCTTCTCAGTGTGTGAACCTGACCAACCTGCCTTGCTCTTGGGGCCCTCTCTGGATGTGGTCTCCTGAAACAGTAGCAGAGGAAGGTGTCTCCAATGCACCTGGTTGCTGTCCCACTGGAGAGCAGCAAGAAAATGGAGATCCAGAGGAAAACTACAGATATTACGGGAACACAGCCTGGAGTGAGGGGTGTGGATTATTTTAAAGTATATATTATTATTATATATTATATTTTTTAAGTATTGCCTGGATCGAGGCAATACTAAGCACAAATGCAGGCTGGGCAGTGACTGGCTGGAGAGAAGCCCTGAGGAGAGGGACTTGGGGGTGCTTGTGGACCAAAAGCTCAACAAGAGCCAGCAGTGTGCACTTGCTGCTCAGAGGGCAAACTGGATCCTGGACTGCATCACAAGAAGTGTGGCCAGCAGGTCGAGGGAGGTGATTCGCCCCCTCTACTCCGCTCTGGTGAGACCCCACTCGGAGTACTGCGGAGTTGGGACTGTTCAGTCTGGAGAAGAGGGGGCTCCGAGGTGACCTTCTTGTGTCCTTCCAGTATCTGAAGGGGGCCTACAAAAAGGCTGGGGAGGGACTTTTTAGGATGGTGGGTAGTGACAGGACTAGG
>JAOXOE010032934.1:0-10603 GCA_028565055.1 Phoeniculus purpureus
GGAGGTTCCATATGAATGTGAGAAGGAACTTCTTCCCAGTGAGGGTGACGGAGCACTGGAACAGGCTGCCCAGGGGGGTTGTGGAATCTCCTTCACTGGAGATGTTTAAGACCCACCTGGATGTCTTCCTGTGCGACTCAGTCTAGGTGATGCTGCTGTGGCAGGGGGATTGCACTAGATGATCTTTGGAGGTCCCTTCCAATCCCTAATGACTCTAGGATTTTCCTAAAACTATCTTGACTTGGGAATCTGGATGTTCAGCAAAATCCCAATGGCCAACGTTGGCCCGGTTATAATTCAGGTTCAAATTGTCACTCAGACCTATACTTAGTTTCCACCACAGTTCTTTTGGTGCTTTTAAACTGCAAATGTGCTGTTGTTTAATTGCAAACAGGAGTAATTGTTTCAATTGTACTTCATTATTTAATTAGATGTATTTGCTGCTTTACAAAAGAAAAGGTCTATTGTTTTCTCCTCCTAATGAAGTAAATGAAACCAGATGGGAGGAGATGGAATTTACTAATTCTAAAAACATAGTCTTAGCCAAAAGTCTTAGATACATTTTGGGGACTGAAACTAAAAATGGCTAACAAGTTTTTAGAAGTGCAAGTGTTTAGAAGTGCCTGAATTCTGCTAGTGGCAGAGATGGTTTCAGTCAAACCATTGAAATAACAGTGATCTGAAAGATGAGGAGTAGAGCATTATTAGTGTCAGTCCCAGAAATAGTTAATGAAGGAGCTGTTATGGTGAATAAATCAGACACAGGCACATAGTTTATAACAAGAAGGTTTCAGAGAGGAAAAAAATCATGCATTGGACCAAAAAAAGTCATTAATATTTCTAGAAGTGCACAATGGATCCATTAAGCTTCATTTAAGAGACAGTTTGTGGAATATTGTGACCTCAAGGACAGATAGGAGTGATAATCCTCTAGGGAGAAGGGAAGATGAAACACGACAACCAGTATTCTGCTTACTGGTTTGCCCTCCCCTCACAGTTTCTGTGCACATCAGATAAGCCTCCAGAGCAAAGACTAAGAGTTGAGGCAACGTGTTTCAAACAAAGAGACCAGCTATGGCAGAATGTGAGTGGTTTTGGATAATAAAAGCACATAGGAAGTTCTGGGAAATCTACTTAGACTGTGAACAAGAAAGAGTCAGAAATAAAGGGATGAAAATTGAAAGCTTTCCAGAATATGAACTTTCTAGGTGAGGTAGAAAGCAACACGGAAACCCTCTGCCAACGAAGCTCTACGGCGACACAGGGTTATTGCCCCCCCAGCACACGCGTGCCCAACTCCAACACGCTTCTAACACAGAACAAGAGCCACTAAACTGTTTTAATCTGCGATGTCCTCTACATCAAAAGTGAAGCAGAACGGCAAAGCTACAACACAGACATACACGAGCAAACCAAGCAGATACTAGTGACTAGACGTAGCCATCATGACCAGGAGGCTAAGCAACTACCAAGCTCCAAGTGTATAAACTTCGACAGCAAGTATCAGCCAGAAACCGATACAGGGATGGAAGATAGGGATGGAAGAACAAAGCAACCAGCTGGCATAAGCATAAAGTGAGCTGCAACTCAGCCAGGCATATGCAGATGAGTGGAGAACCATCAGGATAGCTTCATGTAGATGAAGAAAAGACCCAAACACTGCTTTTGTGCATCTTAAATTGAAATCCACTTTCCACCCAGGAGCAGCTTGGCACAGTCGCAAGGAAGAGGTACCCAGTTCTTCAGCACATACTAGTGAGTTAGAGAGAAGGTAAAAGTGTTGAGACAGGAAGAAGTAGGTTGTGGTGCGTAGCTGCTGTGGTAAACGTGCACGTAGGGCCAAAGGAGTAAGAAGTGTGGCACGAAAGCGCATTCAGCTGCGAAGCCATGCGTGTGCCTGATTATGAAAATCAAGAAGAACTCTCCTTTCTTTTACTGAAGTACAAACACACCCAAAAAAAGATCAAAACGAACGCCTCCAGCAAAGTTCCCTTGTTCCTGGTTCCAGGCCAGTAGAAAAGAGTTTGAAGAGCAGCTTTCAAAAGGCGTAAAAACCTCGTAATTAATCATTCCTTCAAACACATCATGAGCAGGAAGCTACAGAGTTGGAAGCTATAGAGTTTGCAGGCCCATTAATTGATCAAAGTACAAAAGGAGCTCTTAGAGAAGATGGAGCAGAGGAGGAAAATTAAATGATTTTTTGTAGCCTTGAAGGAGTTTGGGGAAGTTTCTGGGCTGGAATCCTTCTTCATACATGAGAAGGGATGTATCAGAGGAACCACTTCAGAGCGAGTCCATTAAAAGGATCTGCAGAAGAAATTGTCAAAATTAAGGTAACAAATTGTTAAGCCCAAAGGATTTAAAAGCTGACCTACTAAAGGAAGCCGTGAGGCATTTAGAGCTGCCATTGCACTGCAGGAAGGGAGAGTGATGCCAGAGTTTTGACAGTTGCAAAGGTGTATCTGGAGAGCTACAGCCTAGGAGCTGTAGTACCCGTTAGACTGACAACTGTATTAGGGTAACTGGCAGGAACTAAACCAGTGGATAGTGGGAAAGTGTAATTGTAGAATCATGGAATCATTAGGGATTGGAAGGGACCTCGAAAAGATCGTCTAGTCGAGTCCCCCTGCCACAGGAGGATCACCCAGACCATCCCCTGGAGAAGCAGCTTTCAGACAGCAGTCACATCGTGCAAATCAGGCAGTGGCCTTTGAAAGTACCCAAAGAGACACCCCATTAAGAACATTGACACCAGAATGCAAAACAACAGCTGTGCTGAGCTTGCTAAGAATTGTCCAAAATTGAACGCCTGGGAAAGAGAAGATGACCAGGGCAGACACACACAATGTTCTTAGGGCTTCTGGCAATCATTTTTACTTCCATTAAGTCTTTAAGCAGCCTTTATTTCTATGCATTGAGTAACCTTCAATGGATCTGTCACCTGTGAACTAGCCCATCAGTCCCTTGAATCCGTAAATACCTTTCACATTATGTGTGGCAAGGAATTTGGAAACTTAAACACACAATGTGTGATGAATCATTTTGCTCTTTCTGCTGAGGGAGCTGGGTCTCTGTAGCTTGGAGGAGACTGAGGGGTGACCTCATTAATGTCTATAAATATGTGAAGGGTGGGTGTCTGGAGGATGGAGCCAGGCTCTGCTCAGGGGCATCTAATGATAGGACAAGGGGCAGTGGGTGCAAGCTGGAACAGAGGAGATTCCACATCAATATCAGAAGGAACTTCTTCCTAGTGAGCACTGGAACAGGCTGCCTTGGAAAGTTGTGGAGTCTCCTTCACTGCAGAGGTTTAAGACCCACCTGGATGTGTTCCTGTGCGACCTGGTCTAGGTGATCCTGCTGTGGCAGGAGGATTGGACTGGATGATCTTTCAAGGTCTCTTCCAATCCCTACTGATTCTATGATTCTGCTCTAAGTATGCTTTCTAGTAACATCATTCAACATCCCTTAGTTAATGGATGGGACAGTGAACAAGCAACTCCCATCCCATCCCGCACACAGTGATTAGACCTTCATCTCCTGGCAGTCTTCAAAAGCATTTCTTAACATCTTTCGACTAAAAGTCTTCAAAATCCTGCGCTGTCACAGGATAGAAAAGGAATTCCTTTCGGGGATAAACAAGAGTTAAGGTTTAGGAAATGAAGGGTAGGAGCAAACAACCTATTTTCTCACTGCAGGAAAGATAAGGGTAGAGTCTTCCTGGGTTGTGTGATAGGTCTGCCCTGTTCAAGGCACTTCTAAATTACCTGGAATAGGTGCAAATAGTAAGATGGCAATGTTTCCTGTTGATAAGAACTTATTCAGTGTAATCATTAAAAACAACCCACCAAACCAAAACCAGAGAACCGACTGGATGATTAAATAGCAAATAAAATTCAAAGGAGATAAATGCAAAGTAGTATGCACGAGAAAAACAATCCTAACTTCATATACACAGTGAGAGTCTTCAAATTAGCATCATCATTCAGGAATAAGATCTTGGAAATACAACAAACAGCCTATGAAAGTGTCAGTTCAATGCTCAAAAGCAAACTGAATAATGATTAAGGAAAGAGAAGAAAGGAGAGAACGGCATCTTGAGATGCATGGATGTGGGGCACCCACCCCTTGAACACTGGGGGCAGTTTTGGTCCACTCCTCTCCAAAATATCTAGCAGGACTGGAGAAAGGATTCAGACATACAGTATGAGGATGACAAAGGTACCAAGTATCCTCCACATCAGAAGTCAGAAGTCTGAAAAGAGGTGATTGAACAAACCTACAGCAAAGGTCTGTAAACCCACAAGTGTACAGGGAACACAAATAAGGACCTTGTGCTCATTGTGTTTTCTAATGCAAGAACCAAAGTGTCAAAGGAAGCTTGAAGATGGCAAGTTCAAAGCAATCAGAAGAAACAACATACAGCCAGCTGTGAAAACCCTTTCCATAGATTTCTGCCTGTTAACCTGGCTTCAGGTTAATAAATATAAAATATACCCACCCAGCTCCATGAAATATAAAGACAAGAGGTGGAGTCCAAGACCCATGGGTCACTAGAAGCTCAAACTGTGGAAGGGTTTTCAGTGGGACAGGACCACAGAGTGCTTTGGAAATGATGGAAACTTTGCCAGCAGTTTCCAGACCCTTCCCAAGCAGGAGTTCAAACAGTCAGTGGTTCAGAACTAGCAGCACATAAATTCTCACAGAAAATTAAATAATACAAGAGATCTCCATACGTCCTTCGCCAGATAATTGAAAAGCATCCTGAAAATTGTTCTGACATGTTTTTGAACTTGCATTTTACTCTATGAATTGATGTTAAACTGTGACCCTTCGCTGGGCCATTTGCAGACAAGAAGATTGTCACATTAAATCACTCTGAGATATAGCCACATTTACATTCCAATTTTAGTCTGCATTTCTCCAGCGAGGCAGACAAAATAAGAGTTTTCTTTAATTGAAGTGTCTCCCCAGAATGCTAATGAGCAGTTGATTTGGTTTGGAAATTTTCATAGTTCTGATGCTCTCATTTTGCTGACAGAAAGTCAAGGAGAAGTCTAACCTCCTCTAACATCCCCCTGTTCAAGGGAAGGAAGCGCACAGGGAACTGTGTTCTTGTGTTAACAATTACGCTGCTCTGGAGACTGGCAGAAGGCGATAGGACAACCTAGAGCAAGAGAAGCAATCACAGTTTGTGTGCTGGCAGAACACTTCTCTGGGAGCACAGGCAGGGCTGAACCTGGGAAGCTAAAACACGTGCTTTGCTCATTTCTGTGCTGGCATAAAGTTGCTCTTCCTTCCTTTACAAGGATAAACAAATGCAGACAAGTGTGAAGGTTTTTCAGCTCAGTGTTTTGTCTGTAGCACTTGGCAGGTGGTGTTTGCAGCAGGAGCAGTCATTAAGCCAAGCACTGACTCTTGCATTATATGCAAGGCTGTGTACTCATGCAGGGCAAGACGTGGTACATCAGGAGAAGGGGAGTTGGAGCCCGGGTGATTATGTGCTTTAGTGGTGGTTACAAACTTAGTCAGCTCACTTTGCCTTATATATGGCCCAGCCAGTTCCATCTGAGCTGCTTCTCTTGCCAAAGCCCTTATTTCTTCTCTGCATCACCACCGGACTAATTCCTCTCTCCAGAGCTTGAGATGTATAACCACAGATGCACTACTACCCATCAGCACAGACACGTATTATCAGTGCCCTACACACTGTCATGAAATGCAAAGGACATGCTACTAAGTTATTCTCCAGAGTCTGTTCAGACAACAGCCATGGCCACAGCAGGTGGCCTCCGGACCCAAAATGGACAAAAATCAGGCACCCAGCAGTGGAAAGCACCTTGGTGATGCCACAGCTGTCTTGAGTGATGGGAACTTGCTAGCATCACAACAGGAGACCTGGGCACCTCCCACAGACACAGTTTGATCTCTCTCGCAGATTTTAAGTGCAACAAACTGATGCTTTATCAGACCCTCTAAGGAAAGAATAATCCTTGAACTTTGCTTTGGAAATTTCAAAGTAAAGCAACGTCTTGAAAGAGATTTTTTTCTTTGGTTTAACATTTCCAAATCAAGGTTTGGGGAGTAAAACAACTTTAAAAAATTAAATGATGACAAACAAAAACCAGATTTTTTTGGCCAATATTTTGAGTACACTGATTGGAAAGGATCATGGAGAAGGACGTGGAGTAGGAATACCCATTATAAGAACAATCTGAATAAACAAGAGCTGACACAGAACCTTCACTTAGCTTCTCAGCTAAATTGCTACAGAATCAGAAAGCTAAAACCTTCCTTTTTTATGTCCTTGGATATTCCAGTTTCATCTTGAAGTAGAAGTCATTAAAAAAAAATCACCCAGACAGATTGCCACTGGTTGATAACTTAATCAGGTCTAAGATGAGATTAACTGATTAATGCTTGTGGGATGAAACAAAAACAAACAAGAAGGGTTAAAAGAAGCATCAAGTCACGAGCAAAACCTAAGGCTAGCCCAGTTTGAGGAAAAACAAGACAAGTTTAATTCACACACCATAATAGACCCAACACAAAGATATACAGAAATTAATCACACACTCTTACATAACTAGGACAAAACATTACCTCAACATCCTCAGGAGGGAAAAACCTTCAGCAGCTCTTTTCCTTGTGGAAACACAGGGTCCCTAGCTCAGGCCAGGTTTCCTGACCTTAGAGCCAGCTGCTCTTTTAAGGTTCTCTGTCCCACATGCCTCCAAGCCAGTCTTCCATCTGGAGCATGCCCATTTGTATGGCCAACTAACACAGCATTGCAGGTGAAACCATTTCTCCACTGATCTCTGAGGTTCCAAACCTCCCACTGTCTCCATTCACCAGGTTCTAAGAGCAGGATGGCAGCCCAGCAACGTGTGCTCCTCTCCAAACAAAGACCAGACAAAAACTGTCTACAAGAAGCAGGAAACCAGAAACAGGAAGTTCCAAGCTAACGGTACCGGGTTCGCAGAGTCTCAAATTCAGCTTGGAGTTCCGAGCTGCTTATGCGAGGTTGCCATAGTAACTCCCCAACCCCTCCTGCTAGGAAACCCACCCCAGTCCAATCCCCAACACAAATGCTACTTCACTTCCCCGCAATTACAAGACAAGTGAGAGTTTGAGGAAAATCATTCCCCTCAGCACGCCGGCTACAGGTCTGACAGGCACAGAACTGCCCTGAAGATTTGCATGTATCTTCTAAAAAACTTCGCTACTGGTCCAAACACAGCATTGAGCGAGCCAGCTACTTAACATTTAATCAACAGAGATGAGATGTTAACAGAGATGCTGCAACAAGGCATCCCAGTGTCAAACCATTCCCAGCATGGCAGAGAACAACTTGCTGGCATCAGCTCAGCTGTTAGCTGGGCACAGACCTTAACAAGGGCTTGCAGGGTACTGTAGGTAATTACATGTTGAGGGGCTCATCACTGAGAGCAAAGGCTAGTAGTACTGTGCCTTTCAAACGTGCTCACAATGATGACAGGGCTGTTTTTAGTCCTGGCCTCATATTATCACGAAGTGCAAGGTTATGTCACACTTGAATTTATTAAGTGCAGATCGCCCCAGTAGACAGACTGGATGACGCTGCAAGTATGAGGAAGAGTAATTAGCAGTTTCATCTCCAGTCTGCACCTCCAGTCCCACACTTAGATTACGAGCAGAGCCTTTCACATTTCTTCATTTATTTCTACAATACATCACAGATCCAGCAGCAGCAGACACAGAAGGTGCACTTGTGAAACGTACTGAGCCCTTACCGATTAAGGCACGTTTTGTTTGGGTGACCTCCATCCTTGCTCAGCTTATCTGTAGGCACAGTCAGCAATGGCTGTGGAAGAAGCGGAGCAGAGATGGCTAAGCTGTTTAGGCAGCAGCAGCAGCAGCGTTAGTGCTGACTTTGTTTGCTTCACCTGCTCACCATCTCCTATTTAGAATTGTCAGGTGGCTGGCAAGGCGCTCGGGACAGCTTACATGTGTCCAGTCATGATTTTCAGGACACAGGGGGGGTGTTTGTCCTTGACTTGTGCTCTTGCAGAGGCACGGGCACAGAGCTAAGTTTTGTATCTGAACCTGATTTTAACAGGGCATAAGGACAGAAACTAAAGCCCAGGCTAACTTTAACAAGACGTTAAATCCACAGCGCAGATGCAGTTTAAAACAGCAAGAGAGAGAGTGGGAAACAAAGGTGTTTAAATACCTTTACAAGAGTGACAGGGTTGTAAGGAGCCCCCAGAAAGGAGCAAAGTTTGGGTAGAACGAGTTGTTAATGACCAGAATGCAATCTGAATAGTCAGTAAGTTATTCCTAACCTCAGTAAGCTGACTTCAGTGCCACAGGGGAAGTGGCAAATCAAGACACTTTTATTGGGGTACCACAAGGGTGCATTACTCTATGCCAGCATCGTCTTCCAACCGATTTGGAGCTCTGAGAGCAGAACCTTGGGTCATTTCCATATTTCCTGGGCAACAGCTCCTCTCTGACTTGCAACAGTGATCTACCTCTACTGAGACAAATGTCTTCTGGATTCTGAAGCTCTGTATCCATAGCAAAACCTCTCTCTAATGGTCATCTAAAACCCAGAATTACAGGTTTGTTTCAGAAATATCTTTTCAGAAGGTTATTTGTCTTGATGGAAAACATTGCTTGGAAAAAAACCAGGGTCTGTGTGCTTGCTACGTGCTTACTGAGAGCATTCTTGTTTCAAAAAGTCTCCTCAGCAACGTGCTTAATTGCTGCAGAGAATTCAGCAAATACTTCTATGCAAATAAATGACTCTAATCAGAGTTATTAGCACATTTAGCTAGTCAATCATTTTAATTGCTTTAGACTAGGTTACAGCACTGATATGAGAGAATCACCTCATGAAAAGAGCAGAATTGTATCAGGTGAGTGTCCAACATCTGTATAAACAGCTCAAACGTGGCATCAAACGAGCTAACCTGTTCAGCACCAAACTGGATGAGCCTTGGTAGCTCACACTGTGACAATGGCTCTGTATGGAAGGAGGGATCGGCAGCCCAGAGCATCCTGGTTTTCAGTGTCTTCTAGAATCGTGTCTATACAGCTAAAAAAATCCTCGTGTTGGGTTTTTGCCTTGAGCTGTGTTTGTTACTGGGGCTGTCTGCCTTGTGTGTTGCTGCTTAAATGTTTTTTATCATTTCAGGGAGCAAGACCCAGAGAAATTTGTTGTTTAACCAGCGTTAAAAATTCTGAGGGCAGCAGAGACAAATCTGGCACTACTGTGTTTTGACACAACGGCTGATTCCTGCTTCTGAGCAGCACTTTTTCTGTGCTGTGACAAATCTGTCCAGACTCTAGCAAGTTTTTAAACTTCTGGGGGAAAAAAAATGCAATTTGTTCTTGCTGGGTGGAGACATCTATTTTCTCACAACAGTTTCCAAGAATTCCTTTTGTCTGGTCTTGCTCAAGCTGCTCTTGTGACTGAGAGGGCACTGGCCCCTTGGCATGACTCACAGCATCTGGGACGCCCAGCCCAAACATATTTGTCTTTCATGGGTGTTCTGGGCTCAGCTGCTTCTCAGTATTGGAGTGGAGATGACTCAAAGGCCAGAGGAAGCAGAAAGAGGAGTGAGGATGCTGGGAAGTCTGAGGCTCGACGCTGCCGGATGAGAAAAGGACACTGGTCGCCCAAATGGATTTGGTCTGAGCCGGAGGGAAAACCAGTCTGTGGCAAAAACCACCGTGGAGAAAGGATGTGACTAACTGGGGAGGGAGTGGTAACAGGGGAGCAGGAACCAGCTGGAGAAGCAGATATTGAGTGGCGTGACACACAACTTTCTGCTTCGAGGGGTCCTGGGAGCAGCAGCAGCAGAGTAAGCTGAGGGGTTGGCAGGCTGGAGCAGGACCGAGCATGCAGGCTGCAGGCTATGCTGGGACCTTGGTCAGCTTCAGCAAGAAAGACATGTGGTAGCACTGTCTACACCTTGCTGGTTTGCTATTGAGCTCTTGTCCCCAGGAAAAATAGATACTAGCACAATTAAGAGTAAAGTTCAACCAGTGCCCATGTGTTAGCACGGTGAGCAAAGGCGCTTGGATAGTAATTCTGCTGGCACTTACTGGCTCATCACAGACGCCTCCTTGCTGGAGTGCTCTTGAGAGGCTCAGTGTCCCCATCTGTAGGGGCAGCTTCTTGGTAACTGTGGTTCAAAGGAATGACTGGGTTTAAACACACATACTTGGAAAGTTAGACTTCAAGACTGTCACAGTTCTCATACACATACACCACATACACTCAGCTACTCTTTTAGGATCATCTCTTTTGTTAGGTCAATGCCAGTAAATGATCAGTTGAGGGGAGCACTCCTAGCCCCTGGAGCTGTTGGAGTTGTCTGCACAGACTCATAGAACATTAGGGATTGGAAACGACCTCGAAAGATCATCCAGTCAATCCCCCCACCAGAGCAGGACCACCTAGATCCAGTCGCACAGGAACATGTCTAAGCAGGATTTAAAAGTCTCCAGAGATGGAGATTCCACCACTCCCTGAGCAGCCTCTTCCAGGGCTCTGTCACCCTCACCGGGAAGAAGTTCCTTCTGATATTTATATGGAACCTCCTATGTTCCAGCTTAC
>JAOXOE010032935.1:0-10602 GCA_028565055.1 Phoeniculus purpureus
AATATGTTGGGGGGCGGCGCAGAAACACGTTGAGGGGAGAAGACCATACTGGGAGGGGGGAAAGAACCATACTGGTGGGGAAGACCATATTGGGAGGGGGGGAACAAGTTCCCCTCCCTCTTCCCGCCTCTCTCCTCCCTGGGGTTACCCGTATCCCTCCAAAGCAGGAGGAGGTACCTCCACTCCCCCCCACCTCGCCTCAAGCACTGCGCTGAGACCTCACAAACTCATCGCATCCTGCATCCGGGATAGGGAAGAAGGAGGAGGAGCGCGTAGGGATGAGGAGGGGAGTGAGGGTGAAGGAAGAGGGGAGAGGGTGTGAGGGGAGGGAAGGGGGGGGAAGGGGAAGGGTCCGGTGCCGCCACCGCACCTTGGTCCGGTGGCCGCTGCTCGCCACCTCCTCCTCCTCCTCCTCCTGCAGCCGTTGTGGCGACGGGCGCGGTGCGGGGCTGATGCCGTTGGCCACGGGGGCAACCCCGGCCCTGACGGCAGCGCTGGGGGCAAACGGGGCAAATCGAGCGGCGGAGGCGGGGCAGCGGCACCGGGGCCTCCACCGTGGCGGCTGCTGCTGCTTCCTCCTCCTCCTCTTCTTCCTCCTCCTCCGCCTCCTCCTCCTCCTCCTCCACTGCCGCTGCTGCCGCCGCCACAGGCCGCCCCCCTCTCCGCCGCCGCCGCCTCCTCCCGCCTCCCCGCCGCGACGGCACCGCGGCCCCAGGGCCCGGCCCCGCCGCCGCCGCCGCCGCCATCTTCTCTGCACTGGGAAGGGGACGGAGAGGCCCCGCCCCCGTGCTGAATAATTCATGAGGGAACACGCCCCCGCCCCACTGGGGGAAACGGGCGCGCGAGTCCCGCCTTCTGCGCGGGGCACGCCTGCTCGATGAATATTCATGAGTTCGAATATAAAAGGAGCAGGGGTTAGGTGGCGTCGGGAGGGGCCGCCTGTGCGTTGGCTCTGGGCGGGAAGGCGCTGCCTGTGGTGGGGGTCCCCTCCATGGCTCGAGTCCAGCTGCTCCCCAGCGCTACTAGAGGCCCACTAACCCCTGGCCTTCACCCCACAGCTCCAGGGCTTGGAGACCCCCCTCCCCTACCCTGGGCAGCCTGGGCCAGGCCTGGGGAACCCTTGTAGGGCACAAATCGGTCCTCAGGGCCAACCTCAACCTCCCCTTGGGCAACTGGAAGCTAGTTTCTCTGGTCCCGGGGAGGGAGAACAGACCGACCCCTAACCTGGCTCCAACCTCCTGAAGTTCAGGGAGGTGTCAAAAGACAGAAGGTCTCTCCTGAGCCTCCTGTTCTCCAGTTCAACCCCCCTCCCAGTCCCCCCAACTCCTCCACTTGTGCTCCAGCCCCTTCCCTAGCTCCATTGCCCTTCTCTGGCCCTGCTGCAGCCCCTCGATGTCCTTCTGGCACTGAGGGACCCAAACCAGCTCCCTGAGCTTTAGGGTGCTGCTCACATCACTGTGGCTTCTCAGAAGCTTTCAGATCCATCTCAGCTAGTTCTCAGTGGCCCTGGGATGCATCTGTAGGGCACAACACAACCCTCTACCTGCTCTTCAACCATCTCCCTACAAGCCCCAGTGGAAGGTCCTTAAAAGACACCATAAAATCCCTGAGTAACCACCTTTTCTGTCTGGAATTGTTGTTCCTTACAGCTTTGCCTCCTTTTTTTCCAGGGGAACTTGCTGCTCAGCACTTCTGAAGCTCAATTTGAGTTGGACATCAACAAACCAGGCAGTGGAGAGGACCTCTTCAGCCCCTGCAGCTGCCTCTGACCGACCAGGAGCTCTACAGATGAGATTAGCTGGTTATTAAACTCTCTGCTGCCTTAACTGGAGGAGAAAAGGAGCCAGTCCCACACCAACCCTTTAGTTTAACCCTTTCTGGATGGTACTGGATGGTTCAGCCAGCTCTTAGTTCCTCATCGCCGTTGTTTCTCTGTGTCTCAGCGACACTGAGAAACCCATGTGGCACAAAATGACCCTAAACACCCATTTGTGGGGGGAACCCAGATCCTCATCTTGCTGCCTCATGCTGACCCTAAAGCTTCAAGATTGCTCCCAATCCATTGTTTTCTATTGCTGCTTTAATCAGGGAGTTAAAATTAACCCCAAATCTGCTAGTAACGCACTGAAATGGGTGTAAAAGTGGTGGTGGGGTGGGTCCTGCAGGGCTGTTCTCCGCCCCACTGCTGTGTGTGAAGTCCTGCAGCTGCCGTGAGGAGGTTGGTTGAGTGATGCAGAGCTGATTCTCTTCATTCACCTGGTCTGGTGAGCGATGCTGCTGCTTGTTGCAGTGGGGTTGGACTAGAGGAAGACTAGAAGAACTTTGGAAGTCCCTTCCAACCTTCTGATTCAAGCAGCTTTTATTCAGAGAGAAAGACTTTGAGCTCTTCTCCTCTGAGGTGCCACATCCTGTGGGGGGAACCTTGGAAGAAGAGATGTAAATTGACCTTTAATCATCATGAGGGGTTTTTTTTTGGGAGGGGAAGAGGGTTGTAGAAGAGAGGGGATGTGACACCAGAATGTGGTGGGCAGCAAACAGCCAGGCAAACCAGCTTGGAGAATAATAAGCACTGGGATGAGCTTGGGGTGTATGGAGAACCCCAGCTCCACCCCCATGAGGTTATCAGCTGCTTCAGGATCTCTTGTACGGTGGCTCCCCTTTTCCCCTTCCTCCTCTGTGCAAGGTTTGTGGAAGGACCCTCTTCTAGGAGGGAAGGGATGAGGAGAGAAGCTGCTGCATCCAGCTTTCCTCAGGAATTAGGGGAATGTGAACCTCCCTGGCTCACTGCAGCTGCCAGGGGTGTGTGGGGTCGTTGCCCAAGGAGGTGTAGGACTCATGGAAAATCATACTGGCAGGATCCCAAAGGGCTTATACCAATCATCCTCTTTCCCTGCAGTGGGATCATCTCAGCCCCAGTCACTCCTGAGCAATGCTTGCTCATCCTCTTCTCAAAGACCTTCTTAAAGACCCCTGGGCAACTGGCTGAGCCAATCCCAGTTGCCAAGAAGCTGTTCTTCTGTTGTTGGACATCAGTCTCCCTGCTGGCCCTGTTCCTTCTGCCTCAGGTGAGTAACTGAGGGCTCCAGACTAGGAGCTGCCTCAGCACGATCCCTTCCTGAATCAAAGTGCTGGGGTCAGGAGTGTGAGAGCAGATTGTAGGGGGAAGGAGCTTGTATGAAACCCCAGTGTGTCCCCAGTAAATTGTGAGAGAGATCCTTGGCCTCAAAGAACCAGCCCTATCCTAACCCCACAGGCACAGGGTTTGGGTCACTGGGTTCTTCCCAAGGAGTTTCAGATGCAGTCAACCCTGGTTTGGGAAGGATGGAAGCACTGGGCTGTGAGGGGTTTTCTTGGATAAGGGGTTTTTAGGCTGTTAGCAGCTACATTGCTACCAGTCTGGGCTCCACCGTACGAGGTGGTGGGGATAAGCTAGAAGGGAACAAGTTCAGCCTCAACATGGGGATAAACTTTCCTATGAGGTTGACAGAGTCCTGGCCCAGGCTTCCCGGGGAGGTTGTGGACTCTCCTGCTCTGAAGGCTTTCAAAACCCCCCTGTGTGACCTGTCCTAGCTGATCCTGCTTTGGGAAGGGAGGTTGGACCAGATGATCTCCAGAGGTTCCTTCCAATCCTTAATGTTCTCTGATTTTCCACCTTCAGGGGGTTTGAATCAGCTTGAAGAACAGATTTGGGGTGGAGTGGGGGGCATTTTTAAGCAAGAGTGATGTCAAAGATCTCCTTTCAGAGGAACCTGCTGTTTCCTTTGGTGAAGGGGATGTCTGTCCACCCAGCTCTATGACCACAGCTCCTTGAAGGCCACCTTTCTCCAGTGGGGTCAGACCAGCACCCCTGGATTATCTGAGCACTGGGAAGGCGAGAGAAAAGCAGAGGAGGCAGAGCCTCTGCACTGGTTGCTATGGAAATCTCTTGTGCTTCTCTTCTGCTTTACTGGGGCACTGACACCATCTGTCTTGTCATCATATTTCAGCAGCTGGTCCCTCTCTGATGAAGGTTCCCACCCACCCTTGATGCTGAGTAGATTGTAAGGATGGAGATGAAGCCCTACACCTCTGGACCTCCTTGAAAACCCATGGGTGCAAAGAGAAGGAGATCATTCACCAAAGAAATGGACTCTAAATGTGTCTGGGGTTGTCATTTCCTTGCTTCTCACCCTGCTTCTATCTTTGGTTGTCTCTACTTTCATGGTCAGATGACTAGAAAGATCTCAATGCATCGTTCCTCACTGTTGGGGGCATCCTCAAAAAGCCAGTTGATGGAAAAGCTGGTCATAGAATCATTAGGATTGGAAAAGACCTATAAGATCATCAAGTCCAAGCATCTTCATCAAGTCAAACACCCTTCTTCAAGTCCAACCCTCTTCATCAAGTACAAGTGTTCTCATCAAGTCCAACTGCCTTCATCAAGTCCAAGTGTCTTCAAGTCCAACCATCTGCATCAAGTCCAACCATCAATTTCCAGGGGATAAAGAAAGGGAGGTAGTGACTTTATGAAGATGAATGAGGACATGAAGGAGGCAGCAGTTTGGCACTGGGACTATTGTGTTGAGGGACAGGGTTTAGTGGTGCTGCTAGGGCTAGGAAAAGGTTGCACTTTGTCTCTTCCAGCCAAAACTCTTCTTTGATTTTATGATTCTATGGTTCCATGATTCTATGACTTAGTCCAGCAACTCCAGTACGTGTCCTGAAGATGCTGCTGCTGGATGCACTCACATGGGCTGTGTTCATCCCATGGGATGTCTCCATGAAGCTCTTCATGATCAGCCTGACCTGGGGAGCCCTCAGGGAGGGACAGAGACATGGGAAGAGGAGATAGTTCCCCAGACCAGAGCTGCTCATGGGACAAGCTGCAGAGGTTCTAGCAAGACTGGACTTGGAGAAGGGATCTCTACCAGATGTTCTCCCAAACTACCTCTGCAAACCAGCCCATCCTGGGCAGAACTTGGTTCCTGTATCTCCATCCTAGCTGCCAACCCAGACTCCGTCAAGTGGCAGCAGGTCTCAACTGAAAGAGGGTGAATTTAGTTTGGATATGAGGAAGAAACATTTTCTGCTGAAGGAGGTGAGACACTGGCTCAGGTTGCCCAGGGAAGATGTGGCTACCCCATCCCTGGAAGGGTTTAGGTTCAGGCTGGGGCTCTGGGCACCCTCATCTAGTTGAAGATGTCCCTACCTGTGGCAGCGGGGACCCTCTTAGAAGGTCCTTTCCACTCCAAACCATGATTGTCCGTGGTGGGACCTGTGAAGCTCAGCGCTGGCCTGCAGAGGGTATCCTAAGCCCATGCAAAGCTCCAGCTTCACGTCCCTCCACCTCAAGCCAAAGCTCCTTCCTTGCCCAGAACATTTCTCTGCTCTTCACTTCTCCTGAGCAGCTGGTGGGGTTTGGCCACTACTTTCTCCTTGTGGTCCCTCTGTCCTCCCCTGTTTTCCCCCTCTGTCCTCACCCCCTGCTTTGCCCAGCCTATCCCCACCCCTCTGTCTTACTGGGTTGCTGGTCTCCATCCCTGTTGGGGAACCTCTTACTCACTGTCCTCTCTATTGTGGAGGATAGGACTGGAAATGCTCAGGGCAGGACCAACCACTGCCTGCAGTGCTCAAGACTGTTTGCTCATGATGGAGAGCAGTCCTGCGGAGAAGGTCTTGGGGTGCTGGGGGGTGAGAAGCTGGATAGGAGCCAGGAACGTTAGCTCCCAGCCCAGAAGCCCCTGTGTCGTGGGCTGTGCCCCAGCAGGGTGGGCAGCAGGTCGAGGGAGGGGACTGTGTCCCTCTGCTCTGGTGAGACCCCCCCATCTTGCATGGCTGGGTCCAGCTCTGGGCTTCTCAGCCCAGCACGGACCTGGAGCTGATGGAGCGGGGCTGCAGGAGGCTCCAGCAATGCTGGGAGAGCTGGGATGTTCATCTGAAGAAGAGAAGGCTCTGGGGAGACCTTCTTGTGGCCTTTCAGTCCTTGAAGGGGCTGATCAGAAGCTGCGGAAGGACTTTTGAGCAGGGGCTGCTGTGCCAGGACAAGGGGTGATGGTTAAACTGGAAGAGGGAGATTCAGACTAGAGAGAAGGAAGAAATACTTGATGCTGAAGGGGGTGACACTCTGGCTCTCGAGAGGTGGGAGCAGCTCCATCCCTGGCACCATCCCTACTCCCTGCAGGGAGTGCTGGCCCTGCTTTGTGTAGCAGGGGGTTGGAGTGGATGACCTTTGGAAGTCCCTTCCAATTCAACACATTCTATGATTCTATGTTAAGGCTGCTTCTCCTTTGCAGGGTTCAGGAGAGGCAGAGTGCTCCATGGTGCCGCTCTTGAGTGTCCCTCAAACACAATTGCCTTCAAGAGACCTTTGGAAGGACTTCTCACTGGTGCTAATCACTCATTAGGATGGGAGCAGGAGATCAGATGCTGGGTAAGGTGATGTTTGTGTTAGAATTGCAGCCAGAGGCAGCTTCCCCGGGCTGCTGCATCAGGTAGACTCACAGAATGTGTGAGATGAGGAGAGGAAGCTCACAGGCTCCAGGCATCGGTGGGGGTTTTGTAAAGTTGCAACACAAGGAACATGTGGATTTTGTTTGACTCAGCTGTACTGGTGGGGTATGGAGAGAGGAGTCATCTCACCTCATATCTGTCTTGCTGTGATGGGAGAGCTCCATCTCCATCATCTCCATCTCCTTTTCCTCTCCAGGTCTGCTCATTTTCATCTCTGCCTCATTCTCTGTCTTCTTCTCCATCTCTGTCTCAGTCTCCATCTTCCTAGTCATCTCCATTTCCATCTCCACCTTCCTCCTTGGTCTCCATCTCCTCTCCATCTCCACAGCCATCAGCTCTAGCTTGGCCCTCTTGCAGGCTGTCCTGGGTCATGTTGACTCCTCCTCTGACACCTACCAGAATGAAAGGCCATGGTCAGCAGTCACTGCTGAGGACAGAGGATGACTGTGGGGTTAGAAGAGGAACCTCATGTGTGCCAGTGTCTCTGCCCTCTTGCTGGCCACAGTCCTCGCAAGGCTGTGGTGCCTTTTGCTCAGGGGTTTAACCCTGAGACAGAGATGGAGATGAAGAGGAAGGCGGAGATGGAGACATAGTGGAAGGTGGAGAGGAGATGGAGAGGGAGACAGAGACAGGATCCTGCCCCCCAAAGCAGGATCTGCTCATGGGAGGGATTTTCCCTGCCTGGGGAAGGAGGTTTGTGTGGGTGGGGTGGCCTGAGGACAGTGGGTTTTGCTATGGGGTGATGAACAATCAGGATTTACTCCTGGGACAACCAGAAGCCACCACCTCAGGCTACGTGTTTGTGCAAACGAGGCAGCAACTCCTCTTGTCCCAGGGACTGGATTTGCTGCTGCAGCTGGATTTCTTTGCCGAGGATCCAACGTTGAGGGGATATTGAGCTCCAAACCTTCCAGGGAAAAGGGTAGGGTGTGCAGCCAGCTCCTCCAGCCTTCAGTCTGGCCAGCTCCCCGTCCTGCCGTGAGCCCTGCGTGGCGGGGGGATGTTATTGGAGCCCACGCGCTGTTTATTTAAGCCGCTTGGGAGGAGAATCAATTTTCACTCGGGGAAAAAAAAAGCCCCAAAACCCTGAGAAATGAAATAATTTAATCATTTTAAGTGAAAGGAATCACCTCCTCATCTCAAAAACACGAAGCCGGTTCGACCGAAGCCTCCGGGAAGCAGAAGGCAAACAGAACAAGGACCCAAGTTTGAATCTTTTCAAGCCAGCCCGTTGGTTTTTGGAGCCCGATGGCAGATGGATTGGTGTTGGCCGGTATCGAACTGTCTCGGCGGATTCCTAAGGCAGATGAAGATAAAGAGCCCTCGTTCCTTGGCCGGAGGGTGAATGTATTCTTTATGAGATGCAGCGGAGATGTAAGGCAGCACCTTGCTCCTGACAAGGCTGCCCTTTATTTCCTGGGTCTGAGCTTAGGGTATGGCTCAACCTGCCCATGAAGTTGTAGCCCTGATGCGGGGCCAGGAGCGACAGAGCTGGATTCAGCTGGGGTGGGTGCAGCGGAGACGCAAAATAACTTCATTGAGTTGAGTTGAGCTCCAGTGGCTCCATTTTTCTAAGCACTTTCATAACCGGCCCTACAAATGGCCTTTTCAAGTCTGCCCCATGCGAGGGAAGAGCTGTGAGAGGAGGTGCTGGCTGTTCCTGGTGGGAGCTGGATGCAGGCAGCTGTTTACCCAAACCCCTTTAACGTGGCTCTGCGGGGGCTCAGGAAGGAAGGAGAGGGGCAGTGTGACCAGAATCTGCAGGGAGATAGGTGTGAGGGGAGCACTGGGCTAGATGGGGAGAAGCTATGCTGGTGCTGGGGTGGCCAGAAGGGCCAGAGCAGGGATTTTCCCTCTGGACTGGGCACTGGGGGTGCCCTACCTTGAATCCTGGGGTCAGGTTTGGGCTCCTCAGTGCCAGAAGGACCTTGAGGGGCTCGAGTGGGGCTGCAGAAGGGGCTGGAGCACCAGTGCTGTGAGAAGCAGAACTGGAGGGATTGAACTGGAGAACAGGAGACTCAGGAGAGACCTTCTGGCTCTCAACACCTCCCTGAACCTTGGATGTTGGAGCCAGTTGGGGGTTGCTCTCTTCTTCCTCCCCAAGACCAGAGGAACCAACCCCTTGGTTGCCCCAGGGGAGGCTGAGATTGTCCCTGAGGACCAATTTGTGCCCCACAAGGGTTCCCCAGGCCTGGCCCAGGCTGCCCAGGGCAGAAGGGAAGTCTCCATCCCTGTTGGGGTCTCCAAGCCCTGGAGCTGTGGGGTGAGGGCTAGGGGTTAGTGGTGCCCTGCCAGGGCTGAGGGAGCTGTTGGACTTGATCTTAGGACATGACTCTGGGCTTCTGTGTTCCCCTCTAGCCACAGGGTCATGGAGCAGAATGATGATCTTGGAGCCTGCAAACAGGTAGAACTGTGATGAACCCCATGGAAGACCCAGCTCTGTGCTGTGACATGACGGATAATCCCCTACAGGAGACATGAGGTGGGCTGAGAATTTGTCTGCATTTACTAGCCACAGTTTGGTGGTCACCACCTTCTTTAAACACCAGGGTGGAGGATCCCTTTAACAGGCTGCCCAAAGAGGGGGTGGAGGCTCCATCCCTGGAGCCATTCAAGGTCAGGCTGGATGGGACTCTGGGCAACCTGGTCTGCTGAGAGATGGCCCTGCTTGGTGTAGGGGGGGTTGGACTAGATACCCTCTGGAATTCCCTTCCACCCCTATGGTTCTTCTCGTCCAAGCTCATGGGGGTGCAGAAATGCTTTGTGGCTTCTTGTGCGGAGCAGATAGAGAACAGAACAGTCTGAAGTGTTATTTAAACAGGGGTTTTAGATGAGAATTTGCTGCCTCTTGATGTCTCTCCTCTCTGAGCACATGGCTGGTGTGACCAAGCTTAGGGGTTTGTGGACCCTTCCAGGATGGGGGCTTGGTGCCTCTCTCAGCTGGGTTGGCACTGGGGGCAAACACCTCACACCCTGAAAGGCTCAATCCTAAGCTTGAATTAATGGAGGGGCTGGTGGAAGAGATATCTGCTCACCTGGTGCCAAAGCGATTGCAGGACAGCTCCCTGAACTTCAGGAGGTTGAAGCCAGATGGGGCTCAGTCTCTTCTTCCCAGGAACAAACGACATAATGAAAGGAACCAGCCTCAGGTTGCCCCAGGGGAGGTTGAGGTTGGTCCTGAGGACCAATTTGTCCTTCACAGGGGTTCCCCAACCCTGGCCCAGGCTGCCCAGGGCAGTGGGGGAGTCCCTGTCCCTGAAGGGATTGCAAAGCCGTGGAGCTGTGGGGTGAGGGACAGGAGTTAGTGGGGACCTGGCAGTGCTGGGGGACTGATTGGAGATGTTTTCCAACCAAAGCAACTCCTTGACTCCATGATTCTTTGATTTGGGATCACAAGTGGGAGCCGTGGGGAGTCCCTGTAGGATGGGACTGTAAAGCAGCTGGTGGGGAGGAATCAAACTCCAACCCACTGAAACCTCTGCCCCTGGGTTCAGGCTGCGCCCCACCTCCCACCACCCAGGCACTGGGAAGGGAACTGGTGTCTGCTGGGAACGGAGTCAAAGCACTGGAGAACTTCAGTGGTGGAGCTCAAGCATCTCAGGGGTGGAGTTTTAGAAGGGGTGTGATCCATCCCACCACTGTCACCAGTAGCGCCCCAGGAATGGATCCAGCCCAGTAGATCCTTCCAGCAACCCCCTACACACACCTTGCAGCAAGGAAGGAGTTAAACCTGCGGCTCCCTCACCCCTCCTTCTTCCCCCCCCCTTCTCCGCTCCAGCCGCTGAGGAATTTCCTAAAACACCCCCCCAAATAAAAGTGGGAAAATATTTATAATAATAATATTAATCATTAACTTTGTTTTTTTCATCTACTCATTCCCTCCTTCATGCCATTCATTTTTTAATTTACTCGTTTTTATTTGATAAATTCATTATTTTTTCAGGTTTATTTGCTTGAATCATTTACTTGTTTAGCTGTTACAGTCACTGCTTTTGTAATTGCTTTGAAAGCTAGATCATCTTTTAAAAGTTGTTCGGATCTCTTTTCATTATTATTGTGCGTGTCATTAAAACTCTCGTCTGTCTTAACACTAATAGTCATTTTATACTGTAC
>JAOXOE010032936.1:0-10600 GCA_028565055.1 Phoeniculus purpureus
GGGGTGGGGTGTGTGGAAATTTGTTGGGGGGAAAAAAATTTCCTCTCATCTCTGATTTGAGACTCCCCAGGGGGGTAACTTGACCCCATTAGCCCCTGTCTGTCTCATGTGTCTTTGTAAAAGTGCCTTTTCTCAAGTAACGTTCAATCCAGCAGCACAGGAGGAGGAGTAGCCCTGATTATTGTTCAAGTGGTGACTGTCTGTACCTGTGTTTGCCAAAGCGGGAGAGGCAACAGAGGCACAAAGCTCTGTGTGCAAACCAGCACACGCCTTCGGGCAGGTTTTGAGCTGAGCTGCGTGGGTTTCAGACGGTCTTGGTTTCCATCTTGCCACTTCCAGGCATTATAGCAGGGGAAAATTGTTCTGTTTTGCTCCTGGAGAGGTGACTGTACTCGTGTGAGAGGTACTCAGCCCAGGGAAGGGAAGAAGAATGGGAAACAGGAATTATTCAAGCGCTTAGTCCCATCTTTGCTTGATAAAGCTGGTTCTGAAGCTGGTGTGATGCAGCTCCTCTGAAGCTGTGTTCTGCCAACAAGCTGATAGGGATGTTCCATCACACTAAGGCAGCTGAAGCTTGTCCTCGGCTTCTTGAAGGCACCACATCTACCTCATGTGAGCAGAGAGTAAAAGGGGTGTGATCATGGCCTTGAGTTCTGGGACTGGGTGTCAGGTGAGGCTGGAGGTAGCTGCAGGGTTGATGGGGATGTGGGGGATGAGCAGACACTGCCCAGATGAATAGAGGCTCTCTTTGTGTGCTGTGATGGTCATACACTCTTCACCTCACTGCATCTGCCTTTGAAATTCCTCCAGCTGAATGCCTGTATCAGTCTCCTGATGAGGTCTTTAATGCTGGTCTATTTTCTAAGTGTGTCTCTGACAGAGACTTGGTTTCATTCCAAAATGCAAACCTGTCCTGCAGTACTTCATGTGATTGACCAAAGGACTACTGAAAGGTCCCGGAGTGATGCTGCTGGAAGCCGGTGCATCTTGCTTAGAGTGTAGATGGAGTCAATACCAACTCCTTTGCTTTCCCTTGTTTTAGAGGTCCTAACAAACTCAGCCTTCTAAATAAATCAGTCCTCAGCCTGCTGGTGTGAAGTCTCCATCGGGATGTGGAGTTGGATTAACTGGAATTTTCATGTCTGTGGTTTTGTCGTGACCTTCAGAACAGCCTCAGAGTGACTGAGCTGGACCCGAATCACCCACTCTCTGACTCCATTCCTTCCTTGAATAGGTGTGTATCTTGTGAAGGAGGAAGTTTCTTAAAGATTGGTCTTGTATCGTGGGATGGAAGCTGAGCTTGTAAATACTTCACCAGCCACTTGCCTCCTTTGATGCTGCGTTGATGGGTGTTGCCAAGTTGGCCCAGGCTTGCTGTTTGTGATGCTGCAGGGAGGAGATCTCGTTTCTCAGGATGGGTGAGAATGAAATCAGATGAGGTGTGACTTCAGGTGAAGGAATAGCTTCTGGTGAGGAGAACACTAGTATAGAATCTTAATTTAGACTCAGGCCAGACACATGGGAAAACAAGTGGCATCGCTGAGGTGGTTTACGTTGGGAGTTGAGTATGAGGACACATCAACCTAATGATGTATCAGGTGTCACTTTGTTGGCTTCTTGCGGGCTGTTCAGCACACAGCTTGTGTACAAATATGCTAAAGGTAGCAGAAAGGATGGCAGAACTGGGTTACCACACTTCAGATCAACCACAAATGGCATTAATTGGCCCAAAAGCCCATTTGTGACATCTGTCAGGGTACAGAATGAGTTTGGGTCAGGTTTTTTTCTCTCCACTGTTGTGCCTGGGGGTTCTGCCAGTCGGTATTTTGACAGTCCCATGTGGAAACTGCTGGTCAGTATTTGGGCAGTGCCACGCGTAAACCAGAAGGTCAAAGAGGGAATTATCCAAGCGGAGGTGTTGCCTGTCTCAAGGGGGCAGACGAGCGTTTCGCAGTGGTCAGGACAACTGGCTTGCAGAGCTGGGAATCCTAGATGAGTCTCTGGTCAAGCCGTGAGATCGTATTTCTGAAATTCTGAGTTAGAACCCTATAGCTCCTCTGGGGTGTAAACCTTTGTGGGAAGTCTGAGGACCTCTTTGGCCTGAAATTCAACGCAGCCACTGCAATGCAGTTACTGGTAGCGGATGCTCTCGCCATGGCTAACAGGCGGCGGATTATGTCCTGAAGGTTTTTGCTTCCCTTTTTAAAGCTTTCTGGTTTGGTCACTGGCTGCTATCCCGTGTGACTGTGGTTCTCAGGATGCATCAGAATCCAAGAGCTCACCAGTACAGCAGCCTCTCTACTTTTCCTCCTTTGAGACGACATCAAAACCCTCAGACTATTTCATTTCAATACTTGTATTTTGGCCTCTTTGGCACCACTGCTTCTTTCTTCCAGAGTTCGGTTGTTGAAATTAGTTCATTAATTTCCACCGAACGATTAAATGGAAGTGAATGTCCGTGTTTCCCAAAAGGCAGAGTTCATTTGGTCAATGGCCAGAGGGTTTGGCTAGTAACAGAGCTTGCAGTAAACAGAAATACACTCCTGCGTGATGCCTTGAGGCTATGGAAGCTGTTAAGCCAAAACTTCTATTAGCTATTCCTGCTTGGATCATCAAAACCCCCTGAACTGAAATCCCTCTCTTGAGATCCGTGAGGACAAATGTGAATGAGGTCTGTGTTTACCGCGTGGCTCTGATGCCGTATCTTGGCAGATGGTTAGTTTTAGCACTGTATTCCTTGCTGCAGTAGGAGGAGAGGGAAAACAGACAAAGCATCCAAAAGGCCATAGGGAAAGCTTGGTCTGGGCATGGGGTGTCAGGAGTTGGGCATGGGCCATCTTGGCATCTGCTGGTCTTCATCAGTTCTGAATTTTCAAAGGGTGCTGAAGACACATCTGGGACCAGCACTTCCTTTGAGGTGTCTCAGCTTCCTGTGACTGTTGGAACAACCCAAATGTTTGGTTTCAGTAGCTGTAGTGCACTTCCTTCTGTGAGGGCCACAGTCCCGGCTCCCTGAGCTGTGATGTGCTGGCAGCTAAACCTTGATGCCTCCTCAGAAGAGGGTGAGGAAAAGCCCGCCTAAGACTCAGTGTTGTTCCTGGCAGACATCGATGCAAATCCCTTGGAGTATTTTGCTTTGTCGAAAAATGTGGACTGAATCGTCATCCCGCCCCCAAATAATTCCGGTCTGTGTAGAGCCTTGTGAAAAGAGCTGCAGGTTCTTGGCGCAGAGCCGTGGAAAATGTGCCTGAATCTTTCTTTCAGTTGAACGACTCATCCCGGAGGGCCTGACCGAGATCAGCTCCCCAGTTTTTTTGCTACTGGCCAAAAGACTACCATTTGGCTTTCAAATATATGATGTGATGCCCAGCTCCTCTATGTATCTTTCAGCCTTTTCTTCAGCAATGCAGTAAACATCTCACTACAGGTGTCACTGACTTTGCAGCTTGACTCGTGTCTTGGGTGCACCTATGAGGAAGAATCTTCTCTGTGGTGTCTAATACCTGGTGCTTTATCCTGTTTTGCTTGCTGGGGTTTACTCCTTTCATAAACCCATCTTTTCACCACAGCATCACAGAATTATTGAGGCTGGGAAAGCCCTCTACGGTCATCAAGCCCAGCCCAGGACCTGACATCACCACAACCTAGACCAGGGCACTAAGCGCCACATCCAGACTGTCCTTCAACGCCTCCAGGGATGGGGACTCCACCACCGCCCTGGGCAGTCCATTGCAGGGTCTGATCACCCTTTCCATGACGAAGGGCTTCCTAACATCCAACCTAACCCTCCTCTGGTGCAGCTTCAGGCTCTTCCCTCTCATCCTATCGCTAGTTGTCTGGGAGAAAAGCCTGACCCCTGTTGTCTACAGCTTCCCTTCAGGTGGTTATAGAGAGTGATAAGGTCTCCCCTGGGTGTCTTCTTCTCCAGACTCCTTTCTGAGTCAAATGGGTTGGGGTTTTTTTAACACACATTCTCACCACGCAAGTCCTTAATTTCCCAAGTATGAGGTTTGGCGTCTCCTGGGTTATTCTCTACCCACCGCTAGCTGGTTGAGGCTGGAGGAGCCCAATAACCTGTTTTTTAACTAGACTACTTGTTTTCTTGGTTGTACATCTAATTCTCCTGACTGCTTGGGATATTCCAGTATGGTTTAGATGGTATCAGTGTGGGCTTCAAAGTACCAACCGTAATGAAGTCTACACCTATTGTACTGTGGAAAGTATTTTGATTACATTTATCTACGTTTTCATCCTTTGGTTCCACGCTGTTATCTCCTGAGGTTTTGAGATAACCAAGTGCCTATTCTTCTCCTCCTCTACCCCAAACATGTATTGATTTAGAAATGAATAGTTTTTAGCTTTGTTTTGTAAATGTTTCCCTCTCCATTGTTTCAATACTCTTGTTTCCCTTGAAGAAAATACTCTGAAGCCTAAACTACTACTTTGTTTTTCTCCTTTTCAATTAACTTATGTCTTGGAGCCTTATTCCTGCCACTGCTGACTACATTAGCTTGGGCTTCACCTGTATGTGCATCTGTCCTGCCCCCAGGAGTTCGCTGCAGATGATTTTGCATGGTTCGTGCTGTGCACCAGCACCTACATCTTGGAGCTGGGAGACAGCAGTGTCGTTAGGTTAGAGGATTCAGTCCTGCAGCCTAAGGATGTCAAGATTTCCAGACAGCTGTTGAAAATAACACTACAGCGGTGTCCTCTGTGACTTATTTTCATTTCCCAAGATACTGACAGTCATATTATCGAATGATCATCACTCTGATAAAGGACATATTGTCCATAATGCAGATAAATCAGCTTCTGGATGGTGGGGTTTGGGCATTACAAGCAGTGATGTTTTGTTTACCTGTGCTGGAATGCCCTAGACCTAGGGTACAGCATAATTTTCCTATTGAAGCTTTGACATGATGAAACTTCAGGGGCTCTTGGCATGATGTATATTGCTGTAGGCACAGAGCAGGAATTTTTTTTGAGCCATTGTCCTTTTATTTTTAGGAGATGAGACAATAGAAGCAGCAATAACGTATGGAAGCAGCCCAGGTACAAATAATAAAAGCCAGGGTCGTGGCAGAAGGCACCAGTTGAAAGCAGGAGCTAAACATGACATCTGGGAGCAAACTACCCGGTGAACGCTCCCGTAAAGAACAATGAACCCGATGAGAAAAGGACATGGTTTTGATTCACTCACCTCCCAACCTCATTCTTAACTGGGTTAAATAGGCTTCAGGCCAAACTGGAGAGAGATGATGACATGTGGGACCCTAAAGCTTTCTGCTAGTCTAGGAATTTCTGATAATTTGAATTTATCTGTCCTTTCTCTCTCCCAGAGAAAAAGGCTCCCTTGTTCAGAGGGGAAAATGCTCAGTGCAGAGGGAGGAGATAGCCAGGCAGGGAAAAAACTTGTTGTACTTCTCTGTGGGCATTTTCCAAAGGCTGACCATGTTTAAAAGAAGTAAGTAAGTCTTAGACTGGATCCAAACCAACTGCTCTTAATGGTGATTTGAGAAAGTCAAATGGCAGTGGGCATTGTCTGTGCACTGAAAACTACAGTGCTGGCATGATCTCTTCATGACTTCCAACCATTTGAGGTTCTCCTGGTGACTGTCCTCACCAGTGTGAACCGTGGCTTTGCATGAAGTTATCAAACTGGCTCTGGGCAACTTGGTCTGGTGAGAGGTGTGAGAACTAGATGATCTCTGAGGTCCCTTCCAACATAAGTCTTTCTACAACTCCATGAACACACCACCGTTGTGCTCTCTGTGTATGGAGCAGTTTGATACTGCGTGAGAGGAGACAAGCCGTCTGGACCTGAAAAGAAGTGAATGCGATGGCCACTCAGTTTTAAGCATCACAGGACGTCCTGTTTATGGAAAATAACAAGTCAGGCAAATTGAAGGCTCTTGCACCACCATTTGGTGTGGTCAAGTTTCTCAAAAAAGCTTCAGGGTTCAAGTTGCTTTAGACCCTTGCAGTGAGAGAGGGAGAGGTCTTGGGCCAGGAAGTGATGCCCGTGTCCATGAAGGAGATGGGGAGAATGGATAGATGCCTTTTGATGGCTGGAACTTGAGGATGTGCTTCAGTGAGGAGCAGATAACCAAATCATCTTTCCCGTCCACCCTCATTTTCCCAAGTCTTACTTAGTCATTGAGGTAGAACTGCCTTTACCTGTGCTGCTCTGTGACTGGGAACATTCCCACCTTCCCTGCTAGAGGTCCTGTTGCTGGGTGCCACTAGACAGCAGCAGAATTTGCAGCAGGGTCAGAACAAGTCTGTGAAACCAGGCAAGGTGACTGCCGTGTGTGCATGAGCTCCAAGGGCCAGCTGAAGTGAGAACCTTCCTTGGAGAGCACAGGGGCTTACTCTGCTTCCAAAACACAATGGTACCCAACCCATTTTTTCCTCTGTTTAAAGAGTTAATGGAGGTGATGAGAACATGGGAAAGGCATGAGCAACACTGCTTGGCAAGTTTTAGTCTGCAGAACAAAGACCAAACACAAATTATGGATTGCAGCTGATAAGGGGGTTAGGAGTAGAGAGCCATGGGACTGATTTCAGATCCTGTTGGGGCAGAGAAGAACGATGTGCGTGCCTGTCTGCCACAGGAGACAGCTCCGGTTGTATGAGGAAGTTTCATCCCAAAAGAGTCAGACTTGCTCATGCTTCTTAGATCACAAGAAGATGATGAATTACCGTTCTGATTATGTAAGATTTTTTGTTTGAGTTGGAGATAAATAGTCAGGGCAAAACATCTACTTAAAAATCTTACTGAATGAAATAGATCTGGATCTTTTAAACTGGGTTTTTCCTCCTGAATTTGATTACTAGACACTTTTATGGAGTCACTATTATCTTTCAGGGACAGAAGTAATGGAAAACCTGAACTTGGGTGACTTAAGCTTTAGAAAACAGATTCTGAAGCACAAAGTTTGCCTCTTGGATTTTTGAAGCCACTATGGAGCACAAAAGCAGTAAATGGCCAGTGATTCTCAAGACTAGCAGGAGCAGCAAAACTAGTGAATCAGGAAAAGGAGTGATAGATTCTGTGGGTCTGTGGTGGTCGTATCAGCCCCCTTCTCCTTGGTGTTTTCATTAGATGCTGGTGGGCTGGAGGAACCTGTGTGAACATGCAAAACTACCCAGGTACTGGAATCCTTCTCCAGCAGAGAAAGGAAAGACTAAGAATTTTTGTCTAGACAGGTAATTTTTAGCCCAAGCAGCCACTGAGGTGTGAGAATGACCAGAGTAAATGAAGAGTGTTTTCTGACAAGAGCAGAATGGATTGGTTACGTGCAGGAGTATCTGGTGAGGATCAGCTCCATGGGAAGCAGTGGTCCCTAAATGATCTTTAGATCCTCAATGCTCAAGGTTCATCAGTTTTAAATTAGGGTGTTGTATGGAAATGGCCAACCTAGCAGCGCCTCTGAAAGTGTAAAAGCTTATTTGGAAGTAGTTTTCCGAGCACTTGGATGGAAGGGTTTTTGTGAAGAGGAAACCAGCTTGATAAATGAGAAATGAAACCTCCTCATCCAAGCATGGATAATAGCTGTTGCCTTTCAATTTGCCTGAAAGGTTTTTCCCTGCAGCTAATGGAAAATGCAGCTTTGAGGGTGTCGCTAACTTTGACAGAGCCTTCAATACCTTTGGTTGAGCCTCACACTTAAATGGGATGTGCAACTCTTCTTTCATGGTCTCTTTTCTGTTTTCATGGGAATGAAATCCAAAATTACTGGCCCTTCGTACCAAGACCATATCACTGACCGTCGCTTGAAAGGCTGTGTGTGGTTAATGTAGTTTCTGTCTTGACAGTCCCATCACAAAATCTTCTGTGTCCTCCTCCTATCCACACCCATGGCAAAAGGCATCTCCATTGCAAGACCCTAGATTTCTATGTTGGTTTTAAAAACAAACAAAAAGCCCAAACAAAACCCACACAGCTTATTTCTCTTTTCTAGTCGTCTCATCCTGCATTATATGGAGCATTTCCTTCTAGTCTATTTGGTCATAAATGAACCTGTAGGTGCCACAGAGTAGGGACTGGCTAAGCCTCAGGTTCACATGTGATTTCCATCCTTCTGTCTATGAGTCCAACAAAACCTCTGTAGAGTTGGGGACCTCAATACTTTTGACCTTACCCCAAGCATCCATGAAGGACAATATAGTAAAAATAGTCATTATGAGGTGCCAAAACATAAATGCTGTGGGGATGCTCTGACTCAGTGTAAACTCTCTGAAGCCTCTGGTGCGATGCTAAATCTTACAGGGTCTATCTGACTACAAACCCGATAGGTCTGCAAAGAGAGGACCATGATGACCAACTGCAGACTTCTAATTCTTCTATGGAAACTCTGCACTGTGGACAACTGCGTTAACTTTAATTCTGGTGTTAGTTTTGGGTCAATTGTCTATTGCTTGTGCCATTCAGATACAGCTTAACGGTATCTGAACTGTTTGTTCCTTCGTGCACGTGGAGCACAGGATGTGAAGTTATTGTGCCCGTTCTGAAGTGACAAGTTCAGTGTCAGTGAGGGGCTCTGCTCCACTTGTCTTCTGATTTGTTTTGGTGGTGTGTTTTTAATCAAATCTACCCGTAGTAAAGTCACAGATGACATCAAGTTGCCTGGGTGGATCCACTTGTTGATCTGCTGGAGGGGAGGAAGATGCTGCAGAGAGATCTGGACAGGCTGGGTCAATAGGCAGAGGCCAACGGGATGAGGTTCAACAGGGTCAAGTCCTACACTTTGGCCACAATAACCGCCCTGCAGCTGCAGACTGGGGGATGAGGGGGCTGGAGAGCAGCCTGGTAGAGAGGGACCTGGCAGTACTGGTTGACAACTGGCTGAACAGGAGCCAGCAGGGTGCCCAGGTGGCACAAAAGGCCAATGGCATCCTGGCTTGGATCAGCAGTAATGTGGCCAGCAGGAATAACGACATCATTCTCTCCCCCTGTACTAGACACTGGGGAGGCCTCACCTCAAGTACTGGGGGCAGTGCTGGGCCCCTCATTTCAAGAAAAAGATTGAGGGGCTGGAGTGGGTCCTTCAAGAAAGAGATTGAGGGGCTGGAGCAGTTCCTTCAAGAAAGAGATTGAGGGGCTGGAGCGGATCCTTTAAGAAAGAGATTGAGGGGCTGGAGCGGGTCCACAGGGAAGGGACTGGAGGGGAAGTCTGATGAGGAGAGGCTGAGGGAGCTGGGGGTGCTTAGCCTGGAGGAGACTCAGATGGGACCTTCTCCCTCTCTCCAACTTCCGGAAGGGAGGTTGTAGTCAGGTTCTTCTACCAGGCAACTAGTGCCAGGATGAGAGGGCAGGGGCTGAAGCTGCCAGGGGAGGGTTAGGCTGGATGTTAGGAAGCCCTTCCTCATGGAAGGGGTGATCAGGCCCTGGAATGGACTGCCCAGGTCAGTGGTGGAGTCCCCATCCCTGGAGGTGTTTAAGGACAGCCTGGCTGTGGCCTTTAGTGCTCTGGTCTGGCCGCTGTGGTGATGTTACGTGCTAGGCTGAGCTGGATGAGCTGAGCGGTCTTTTCCTTCCTCAACATTTCTGGGATTCTGTGACTGTAGAAGCCATCGAGACACATTTTTCCCTGGTCAGTTGACAAACGCCCTATACGGTCGTGTTTCCAACCACCCCATTATCTCTATTGTTCCTGCTCCATTTCCCCCCCTCTACTTCAAATATCCCCAGCCAGAAGATGAGCTGGAATTTCAACCACGACTTCAGAAACGATTCTGCTGGTTTTCATGCCGCTTGTTCACGCAGCAGCCATCGTGCACCCAGTGGCAACTTTGTGCATATAAAAATAACCGTGCACATTTACAAAACAGCTTTTGACAGATCAGCTCTAAATCTTGTGCAAATCTGACCATAAGGGAGCTGCAGCTCATAAAAGCAGTTCAGTTCACTAAACTGGATTAGGAGGAGAGTCCCTCTGCTTTCCTATGAGCTGTGCCCACTGCACAAGTGCATGTGCTTTCTGGCATCTGTAGAGAGAAAAAATGAAAGTTGTCTTAACTCCTCGTTCTGTTTCAAAACTGAGTTTTAAACAAGTGGGTCAGGGCTTCAGACAAGTGGAAGGACCAGAGTTTGTGGTTAATAAACTTGCCACTACCAGCACTTTTTCAAAATGTAATATGGACTAATGATTCGATATAAAATTAGTACTGTGGATGCTTTTGTAATACTACGTATTTGTGAAGAATGTGGTGATACAGAACAGACAGGATTACTAGTTCTGTGTTTAACCTTAAGAGTAGTTCTACTGAAGCAGCCTTGTCTTATTTAATACGCGCTCCTAGTATAAGCTTTGGGTTTTGTTGGGTTTTAGAGAATTTTCCTTTTCAGCTACCAAACATCTAATCTTATGCAAAGTTTCTGTTAGAAGAAATGAAAGATGAACCTTAGGTAGCTAGGTATTTATTCCTTTAAAACTATTGTTTTCCATCCAGCATATAACATCTGGAGTACTGTGTCCAGTTCTGGGCCCCTCAGTTCCAGAGGGACACAGAACTGCTGAAGAGAGTCCAGTGCAGAGCCACAAAGATGATGGAGTGGAGCATCTCCCTGATGAGGAAAGGCTGAGGGAGCTGGGTC
>JAOXOE010032937.1:0-10600 GCA_028565055.1 Phoeniculus purpureus
CATCTATCCACCTGGTTATGCCCTCATAAAAGGCTATCAGGTTGGTCAAGCATGACTTCCCCTTGATGAAGCCATGCTGAGTGTCCCTAATGACTCTCCTGTCCTCGATAATTCATTTGCAGGAAAGCACCAAGATACTGAAAAAATGGGCTAGGCATTTGCAAAAGCCAACCTAAAGTTGTCCTTTTGAAATCCACCCAGGTTTTGCTTAAAAACCAAACTCAGAAGTTGGTTTTATCAGCTTGTGGAACACCAGTATAAGGTTTCTGAGAGTCAGATTCCCTCTGGCTGTTACTCACTGCCACGTAAGATGGATCACAAGCTCTGGCATCCCTCTGAGACCACAGTGCAGCAGAGGCACCAGAGAGCCCTTATTGCCATGGAGAGACCCAACAAAAACCAAAAGTGGAGCAGGACTTGCTGATAGCTTTTAGCTATCAGACAGCCCAAAACAACTACTCAGTAAAACCATCCCCTAGACCCTGACCAGGGTTATTTAGGCTGACTTGTAGGGGGAAAAAAAAGAAGGAAAAATATGGTTGTTCGTATATTTGTATATTATAATGCTCCAAGCGACAAAAAGAGGAAGACAATCAGGCGGGGAGGGGCCACCACCTGAGCTCTTGATAAACAGGTACATCTTTGGTGTTCAGAGGTCACTTCTTCCTTGTGCATGCCACTGGTGCAAATACAGATGACTGCATTCTGCATAACTGAGTCATGAAAAAATTGTCACCTACCAGCTGTGAGCCAAGAAGCCCTCAGGGCTGATCCCAGTACCGACAATGGTACTCTGAACCTCATCAAATCAGTTCACATCTCTCCACATCTGTGGCAATCAAACCTAATATGTCATTTCCCATGTGGGAGCAGTGTGAAGCATCTATTGCGCTAAAAACAAGGTTGAAAAGAGGGTTTGAAGTTTTTATTCCTAATTTCCATGCTCTGCTTTTCCTCAAGGACTGAAGGAACCTCTTTCACATGTAATAAGGAAAAACTGGTTTTAAACACAGATGCCTATGGAGGTAAACAATCACTTTAGTCAGAGCTGCAGAAGCACATTACCATCATCACCAAACCAAACTCAAACCTCACAGAACAAGCCATACTACACTGTCTGGGGCCAGTCTGGCAGCTCACCAGACACTTACCCTGAAGGAGATGCACTGGTATGGTTCAGGCCTTACATCACTCATTAAAAATGTTAATAGAATTGTGTGCTTAGAGACACTGCTGCTCATCTCATCTGACCACACAACAGACACCACTACCAACATGTCCTATCTTCCTGAAGAAGTGTGGTAGGTCAGCTCCCAAAAGTACTGCTTCAGTGTGAGTTTGCAAAGTTGAAGATGCAAAGGCTGCTAAGGCTCAGGTTTCTGCATATCAGTTGCACAGCCTATAACTTCAGGTATCCCAGACCTGACTCAGATTTGATCTACAAATACCTGCTGGCCATCTTTCTTCAAAGAGATGCCCACACACATGAACAGCAGCTCTACTTAAAACAGCAGGTCTTCTAAAACCGTTGCTCCTTGTCTAGGTTCTCCTGAAGGAGACGTGCTATACTCTCAGAAGGAGAGTGAAGAAGGTTTGTAAGAAGCGGACCCCAAGGCATTTACCACTGAGCAGGCAGCAAAGCTCAGTGATGGGTTTGGCATTGTCTACACGTGCCCGACCTCAGCACTGGTACACGGACCCCACGAGCTGTTCTCACCAGCAAGAGGTGGCGGTGGCTGCGAGGTCTCAGTTCAGCGGGTCCATCCTGCGGCCGTTTCCCAGCTGGCGAGGCTGCAGCTGGTACTGTCGCAGCAGCCAGGGTCCTGCTCCTGGATCCTGCTCCAGCCCCTGTCCCTGCCCATGCTGCTGCGGGAGGAGCGCGGAACAGCGGCAGTAGCTCCGGTGGGCACAGTAACTCACTTCCGAGGCCCTATCCGGCTCGATGTCCCAACACCCACCAAGAGGAGCCACTTGGGCACGCAGAGAGCTCAAACCACGAAGTTACTCTGTGAAGAGAGCCCGGGGAAGTCGCACGGACGCGACCGGTTGCGGGCGGACACCGGTTGCGGGTTGCACCCGTCAAAGGCTCTATCCGCCCCAAACGCCACGGGGAAGCGGGAACCCCCTCCCCCGCCCCGTGCTCAGGACTCCGCAGCCCCGGTAGTTCTTACCAGGCCGGGGCTCCGCCGAGGCCGGTAACGGAGCGGAGACAGCTCCGCTGGAGCAGGGGCGAGTCCGCCCAGCCCGGCCTGAGCGGAGTTTCCTTCCCTCTTTGTCTCTCTCCTCCTTCAGCCCAGCCCCTCCAGTCCGGGGAGCCGAGCCCCGGTCCAGCCGGCAGCGGTGCGCTCCCCGCTCATCCTTGGCCCTCCCATCAGCTCCGCATATGGGGCAGTGCCGGGGGCACGGGGAGGGAACTGGCTCGTTTTGCTTCTCGGATGGGTTCTGACCTCCTGCGGGGCTAGAGAGCAGCTGAAACGCTGAACCACGCTGGTAGCTCTTAACAAAGTGAAGGCGCGGATCCCCGGGACGCCAAACCATTGCCCGGCTCCGAAGCGGCACGGGTACAAACCTGTGAATCTGCCCACGATCCTTTCGGGCCAGAGAAGTGGCACTCGTTCTTCTGTGGCGTTGGGGGAGCTGGGGTACAGCAGGGTCCTTTCAACCCATGATAAAGGGAAAGGTAATGGATTTTAAAAAAAGTTGTTTCCAACACTGACTTCACTCTACAGTTAAAGGGCATTGTCTCACACAGACCTAACAGAGGAATAAGTTTGCTCAACTATTGCTTCTACAGCACAGAAATATCTGTCCAGTTTAGGGGAACCATAGATGCCTTTATTGCATGCTACCTCTTTCCACAGCATGGCAACAACTGTCCCATATTACCGCTGGTGCGACATGTTCCATGTTCTCCACCACTGCTGCTTTGATTTTTTTCTAAGCTCAGGTTGGAGGGCATCTGCTGTGGTGGGAGATAACCTGTACGTTCTCTTGTGCTGACTTTGCACTACCAAGAGGGGACCAGGCAAATGTGATGGCACAGCTTTGCCTGAAGCAATCTGGCTTGCAAGTGGTAACTGGGATGGTTCAGTCGGCCTGTTCTTTGAATTTCCTGAAATGCTTATTGAATTAGTAACATTTTAATGTGCTTGTAAATGTGTATTTATGGGTATTATTACCTCAGTGTTTGAATCAAGTTTATTCAGGTTTATTGGCAACCTGGCTGTTGGTAGTACATTCCTTTCTCATTATGCCATCATCTATGAAAAACATCTCTAGCAAGAGCAACACCAGAATCTCCCTGTTTCTGTGCTGCAGGACTCAGCCTGCTTTGGTGCATTATTTATTTCCCCTGGGAACTTCACAGCAGCAGCAGGAGAGGAGATGGCTCCTTCTCCAAGATCACAGCTATTCATCACCTAAGCCAAAGGGAAATGTCTATTAAACATCTCCTACATAAAGCCTGACAGGGAAGTAATTACAGATTCTGGCCATGCGTGTATATAGATATATACACACATACATTGGACAATACAAATCACTATAGGTTACAGCGGCTGTAATTTACATTCATCTGCAAAATTTCCCTGGATACAGGGAAAAGGCCTGAACATTTTTCAAAGGAAGGCTCACATCCCAACAGATTACATTACATATCTAGCACCCCGTTCAGGATCTTCTTTCTGTGCCACCTAAGATGGTATAAAATTGTGATAACAATAAGATACATGTAAATGGAAAAGTCAAACCAAGGCACATTAATTTGATTTGTATTAGTTTTTTTGATGCAGTTCAGCAGTTTGAAAGAAGGGGGAAAGCTAGAAGCACATATCCTGACAACTCCAGCACATGATTCATTATTTGAGTATTGCTGTACTGCAGAAGGCTTATGATCATTATCTTGCTAAAGGTGGTAATTTATTTGATAATGAGCTAAGCTCAGCTAACCTTACACAGATGTTGGACGGGACCTGAAGCTGTGAGCAGTGGAGTAACAGTACCACAGTTCCTCACACAGTGGGACATAGCTTGTGGCTCTGTCACATGGCTGCTACTGCAACAAAAATTAGATACAATATAATTATAGAATAAAAATATTATTTCTGAAATGGACTCTAAAATCCCATCAGTGGGAGAAGAACAAGAGCAAGGTTTGGGCTAAGAAACTCTGGTGTATCTTCCTCAGCTGCTTTCAGACACGTTGGGAGACTGCAGAGTTATTTTATTCTTTCTAATATATTATTTCTTTAAACTTTATTTTCTTTAACTTCTTTACAAGCAGTAAATAAAATTCATCTTGCAAAGGCTACAGAGAAAGAATGGGGATACAAAAGACAGGCCTTGGGTAGTCAGCAGTGGAATGAGTTCTTAGTACAACTGCAGGAGAAGGCTGCCAATGTGGATCACATAGGGGGATCACATTAATGGTTTGTACAGACAGAGCGGGAATGCTTGTTCCAGTCAGGCCTTGCTGAGGCCCTGCCTTTGATACTGTAAGTGCTTGTGTAAGCCTAAAGGAGACCGCATCAGGGCAGTATTTTAATAGGTGCAGCTCAGCACAACCCAGCAGAGCTGGAGCACAAGCAGAGCAAGGGGAGAGGGAGTGGGGGACTCCCTTTGACTCACCAATATTTCACACCTTCTAACTGCCATGCAAGAAAATGTGCAGTGAGATGGATTCTGCTCCTCACAGCTCACCATATGGTGTCCTCATCTGCCCCCTTACACCTGACTTTATAAACATCTTAAATCTCTACAATTTCTATAGCCTTCCCTGGGTATTTTTTTTTATAGGCTTTTCTTCCTGGAAGACTCAAGTGTCAAGCAGTGAAAGATACCAGACAAATTTTCAGCTAGCAAAAGATTTAGTGGTTGAGAATTAAAAGGCTGAGAATAAAATATGAGTGGAACACAGAGATTAAGGCTTGGATTCTGCTGCTGGAACTGAAAGGCTGTTGGAAAGCACAGGGGGAAGATGTTTCTGTCAATGAACATGTAATGACTCTAGATGCATCTGAAGCTCATTTTCAAATCCACTCAACTGTTAAGAAGAGAGCTATGGGACAGAACAGGTAAGCAGGTAATGAAAAGCAACTACTGAAGAAACCTGAATGCTGTGCAGGACCTTATGTTACCTCGTAGGCTTTCCTTCCTAGCCTCTCTAGGGATTAAGGATGCTGGACAGGCAGCATGAGGAGGGTGTGTCACTTCCATCAGCCTGTTCCTCCAAAGTTCCTTCTGCAAGACTGTAGGTCAGATTTGTAGCATTAACCATAGTACTGGTGGTGTTAAGAGCCCACAGTAGGCAGCAATGGTGATGGGGATACACAGACTTCTGCTTTCCTCCAGCAGTCTTGAAAGATACCTTGGTTTTGGCTAAGGGAAGTGTAGAAGAAAGTAATTTTCTAACCATCACAATCTCAGTTGCACAACTGGGAGTAAAAACTGCGGCAGAAAATTGCTCTGCATTTTCTAACCATGCTTGTGTGATGGCAAGTTCATCTTAGCTTAATTTTAGTTGCTTTTCATCCATTTTCATTTTTTATGTAGAGCATGTAATTGTACATTATGCACAGGCTGCTTGTCAGCATTAGCTTCTGTCTCAGAAGTAACCAAGCCCCTTATTTGAGTGTTTCTATTAATCAAAACATTTCTGTGGCTTAACTTTTAATGAAAATGGTATTGTTTCATCCTCTTGAGATCATTGGCTTAACTGTAGTGACAAACATGATCAAAGGTTTCTGCTGTTTGAGATCAGTTTCATGATCTTTATGAACAAAGTAGAAAGCCTCAATCCAATTTAAACTGAACAACTGTTCACATTATCAAACTATCATTTAGTTTGAAAGTAACAGGAGAAGAGGACATTAAAAAAGAACAGAGTAAAAACATCACTTAGATAATAAAGTAATTGAGGACTGCACAGCACTTCCTTGTCACTGGAGAAAAATAACTATCTTTAGTAAACTTTTGTTCCTTTTACTACTGCAAACCTGATGTGACTCTGGGAAGGCAAACTGGCTTTCAGAGTACTCCCATGGATGTCAGCCCATTAACTGTCTGTAGCGTCACTGGTGTTTGAGGCCATGAGGTTGCGACGGATTTCCACATCACTGAGGAAATTACCAGGCTTGTCCTCAGAAAAGTATTATTTATTTAACATATATGTAATATATATATATATATATATATAAAAAATGCTAGTTTAATACTGATAAATTGTTAGCCAAATCTTGCTTCCTTTAGTGGTAATTTCCCATTGATAATATTAACTGAATAAATGGAGCAAAGTGTATGCAAATACAGGACTTTACGCACGAACACATTCACCCAGCCATTATGTCTCCATGTATTAATTAATATTTGTAGCACGTTTCTAAACCAGAAGAGCTTGACTGGACTGAAAGTAGCAGTTGTTTAGGGGGGCAATTTATGGACCACTGTGGTGGTGGAGCGCCACCTAGTGATGGTCTTCCTTACAACAGCGTGGTGGGAAAGGAATTCTTCCAACCCCTCAAAGCTTTCCTTCGTCAATTCTTACCGTTACCTTCCCGTGTCCACAAGGTTCACTTTACACTTTCCAGAAGACACGTACTGTCATGGTGCCTGCCCCAAATTGCTTACATTCTCCTGGGTGATGCTGTGATAAGATTTTACTCTATTTTTATCTCTGCAGTAGCCCATAAATCCTTACACTCAGGAAATGATGGCTTATCGTTTTGATGCCACTACAGTTTACGGCATGTATTAAATTAACTGCCTAAGGGTTGTGACCTCAAATAAATCAGCTAGCAAATATTTCTTCTCCAGCAACCTTTTCTCCATGCACACAAGCACACCCACTGACCGAACCCCTCTTTTCTGCAGACGGTGAATCAGATGACTCCACTTCCTTCTTGAACAGTCAGATACTCAGGGAAATAAATGACAATTGCTTCAATGACTGGAAACTTTATAGATCTGCCTTGTCTGTGCTGTTAATGGAGATTTATTTATTTTCATTTCACTCAATTTATTTACTTATTTTTTCTTTGATGGCTCCAAGAGTTTTTTGCTCTCACAGCAGAAAGCTTTTCCCAGATCTGGAAACACAGGCTTAGTTTAAAAGGGAGCATTAAAAAGTGATCCTGCTTCAAGGGCTCTACCTTTTTTAGAGGTGCACTCTATGACATGAGCACATCGTTTACTGCCGTGGCAGTCACAACACTTGTGGGATGTCAGATGTTATTTCCACTGATGAATATAAAGCACAAGGAATTTTGAGTGACTGGGCCCAACCAACAGGAAATTCTAGCTGTCAGAAATCCAGATGTCCTCTTCAGTGTCAGTACAGCTCCTTGGTCATGAGCCTGTCAAGGTACTCTGCAGGTTTCTCGCAGAACTGGTTCAAAGTGAGTACTCGAGTCTTGTCACAGATCTGTGCCCTGCTTGCACTATGAGCTGTGAGTGGTGATGTTTTGAAGAATGGTGGTTGGCTTATCAAAACCAGGCTTTAGCATGAGTTGTCACAGACTCCTAACACTGTCACTCTGCTATGTCTGTACTGCAGTTAGAGCTGCAGCTACTGTGATGGTGAACCTGTCAAATTTGAAAGAATTTAACTCAAATAACACAAGAAACATTAGTACAAAAATTGAGGAAAAAATGTAAAAATTAGAAAAGGAACTACATTGATAGTTCTTTTATTAGTGGTATGCTTTGAAATCATTGAAACTATGTTTTAGTGTGCAGGATATTTTATAAATTAAGTCATACACACAAATAATACATTATAAAATGTGTATTATTCTCCAGTTCTAATGGTAAAATCAGACCATTCAAAAGCATCCATTTGAAACTGCCTATTTTGCCATGTAATCAGTAAAATGAAGCACTACAATTCAGGCTTCATCAAACTAGGAAAAGTTTTCTGTCACCATTATTAGTTTCAAGTTGGACTTTAAGGTCATAACCAATATCCATTCTGCTAGGACGTCTGTATACATGGTGCAACACATTCCCTGTCCTAAGAAACTATCAGATGAAACAATCTGTGACCCCACAGAGATAAAACAGAGTTAGCTGGGAGTACAACTGTTCATAGAATTGCCTAGGCTGGGAAAGACCTTCAGGATGTGATTGGGAGCAGCCCTTTGGAGAAGGACTTGTTGAAAAAGCTGGACATGAGCCAGCAATACACCCTTGCAGCCCAGAAGGCAAATCACATATGCACTGCATGAAAAGAAGTGTGGGCAGCAGGTTGAGGTTGGTGATTGTCCCCCTTTGCTCTGATGAGACCTCATCTGGAGTCCTGTGTCCAGTTCTGGGGTCCTCAGTACAAGGAGATGAACCTGTTTGAGTTGAGAGGAGGTCTGGAACTCCTCTGGCTCTGAGGACAGACTGAGTTAGAATTGTTCAGCCTGGGAAAAAATAGGCTTTGGAGAGACCTTACTGCAGCCTTTCAGTACTTAAATGGGCTATCAGCTGGGAAGGAACATTTCAGTAAAGCTGATGTGACAGGAGAAGAGGTGATGGTGTTAAACTAAATGAGGAGAGATTGAGACTGGATTTAAAGAAGGCATTTCTTACAATGAGGGAACAGGTTGCCCAGGTAGATGTTGAAAGTAAGGCTGGACAAAGCTCTACGCAACCTGATCTAGCTGGAGACGTCCTGCTCGCTGCAGGGTGGGTTGGACTAGATGACCTGTAGAGGTGCCTTCTAACCCAAAGCATTCAGTGACTTGTATGATTCTATGCCATAAACGCATCGAGTCCATGAACCCAACACCGTCTAAGTCTTCGACCAAACCCCTAAGCACTGTGTCCACACGACTCTTCGATCTCTGCAGGGATGAGGATTCCGCCGCTGCCCTGGGCAGCCTGTCCCAAAGCCTGATAACCCCGATTACCCCGATAACATAACCCCGGCTACCCCGACAACCCCACCCGGCGAGGCGAGACACCTCAACCCCGCAGCCCCCGGCTCGAGGGCCGCCCCCGTCGCCACAACGGCCCCGCCCGCCGCTGTTGCTACGATACGGCGCAGCGGCCTCGGCACCACCGGGGGGCTGGGACCGGCCCAACCGACCCTAGAGCTCCCGGCCCCGGCCCGCAGGCAGCATGGCTGAGGTGAGACCCCCCCGGCAGCCACCATTTCGCGCCGGGTTTCTGGAGGGAACGAGAGCTTTGCCTCGGGATAGCCCCGAGGACGGTGTCTGTACCTCAGCCCCGGCTACCCCCGTCCTGTGTGCGCAGTCGTTGGCTGTGGGCAGAGCTCCGGCGCTTCCTGCGTTAAGAGCTACTGGGCTGCTTGTACACAGGCGGGGTAACATTGACGATTTAGCTACAGCTGCTGCTTTTAAGCCCGCGAGTGTGATTCCCCCTTTCCTCCCTACCCTGTACAGTTATTGCTCTTCTTTTTACACTATGAGAGGTGATTCTGCCCTTTTACCCTGCCTGGGAGAGACTTCACCTAGAGTATTGTGGCCAGTTCTGGAGCCCCCATCAAGAACAGGAGGATGACCTGTTGGAGCGTGTCCAGAGGAGGCCACAAAAGTGATCAGAGGGCTGGAGCACCTCTGTTATGAGGACAGGCTGCGAGACTTGGGGTTGTTCAGCCAAAAGAGGAGACGACTCCAGACGACTTTCCAATCCCTGCAAGGGGCCTATAGGAAAGCTGGGGAAGAGCTGTTCCCAGGGGTGGGGAATGGTAGGATGAGGGGTCATGGCTCTAAGCTACAAAAGGCTAGATTTAGGCTAGTTAGATTTACTAACATTTAGAATGTTAGTAAAAAGATCTGTAGTATGGTGGTGGTGGATCACTGGACTAGGTTGCCTAGAGAGGTGGTGGAAGCCCCATCCCTGGAGGCATTCAGGGTCAGGCTTGATGGGGATCTGAGCAATCTTTTCTGGTTAGAGACATGCCTGCTTGTTGTATTGGGGTTGGCCTAGCGGACCTTTGGAGGTCCATTCCAACCGAATACATTCTGTGATTCTGTGGTCATAAACAGGTTCCAGATGGAACATTTGGTATTGGAGAGGAGTTTGGAGTAAGAATAAACGCAAACTTGTTTGCATGAACACTGGAGGAGGTTCAAAGTGGTCATGAACAAAACTGTGCTGCAAAGACTACCCTTCCAGGCCAACAGGAGTGAGAGTTCCAGTATTCCAGTTGCCTTTGCTGTTCTTTCTTTGAAGCTTCTGACATGGAAAAAAACCCCTTAAATTGGATCTTTGGACAGGAGGAGGGTCTTCTGCACAGTTTGATGTATTCCATGGCCTGACCATTCAAATCATAGGGTCTGGTGTTTCCCTTTTAATTACAAGTTTTCCGATAACATGAATTTGTATACTTCTCCCCCCTTAAAAAAAAAGAAACAAATAAAATGTCCTATTTTGCTCTTAGAATTTTATTTTAAGGTATTGAAAATTCTTGCCTTTAAGCTGCTTCTGGCCAAATGGTGGGTAAGGGCCTGAACTGTTTCTGTAACAATTGTCCCTTGCCATGGGAGAGGAGACAGGAGGGCAGGTTTTTAATCACAGGGTCACAGAACATTAGGGATTGGAAGGGACCTTGAAAGATCATCTAGTCCAATCCCTCTGCCACAGCAGGATCACCTAG
>JAOXOE010032938.1:0-10600 GCA_028565055.1 Phoeniculus purpureus
ATCACCTAGACCAAGTTGCACAGGAACATATCCAGGCGGGTTTTAAACATCTCCAGAGAAGGAGACTCCACAACCCCCCTGAGCAGCCACATTCCAATTACAAGTCATTCAGCTGAGGTATCATCAATGCACTCCTGTTCTGAAAGGTGAAAAGAGGCAATAGAGGAAATTTAACCAAAAGACGAAGGGCTACAGTCTATTTTTTTTCCTAGATGCAGCTGAAGCATCAATAACACCTTCAAGAAATCAGTATTCGGTAGTGCAGCCAGAACTACCCAACAGAACATCATAAATATCCAATGCATAGACAGCTGAGGCTTCACTACTGCAACTCTGCTTCTGCAAGGATCAAAGCATTTTGGAATTGATCAAATAAATAATTAACAACCATTCCTGTACCTCACCAGCATGAAACCGCTCATTTCTAATAGAAGTCTCTGTTTTCCAAGACCAGACTCCCAATAAACTTTACTATGGAAGCTCGAAGTCCTAAGGATGTTTTTTCCAGTGCTATTTAGAGCTTGGTTTTCATGACATCCTGAAAGTCTCTTCGTTTCTTGCTTTACACATGTGAATTACACAGCAGCAGTCTCCAGGATGCACCACATAAACAGAGTCAGTCCCAAATACAGCAGCTACCAAGCAGCTTGACCTACCAAGTCAAGGACTCCGAGTACAGTAAGTTGGCAGAAGCTACAGGAGGATGTACATGAGACCAGAAAGTGGGACAGTGACAGATAGTTCAGAGAGATTTTAATCAAAATTGTTAGCTTTCATATTTTCAGACACAGTATTTCCTCTTCCTTTATGTCAAGTCCCTATGCAGAGGCAGAGTTAACAAGAACCAGTCACAGTTTGACCCTTTTCATTCCCCTGTCACTCCTCCATGGTCCTAGCTTTAGCACTCTGCACCACTAGCCAAACAAGGCTTGATGCAGCTCTCCAGGACCTGTCAAAGAAACATCAGAACTCTGCCAGAAGCCAAGCAACACATTAATCTGAAGGTTATTCCAGAGGAATTCTCGGGGGGGGCACCTGATGGAAGATGTGTTGGTTTAACCACCATTCACAGAGTCTGGCAGTTCCCAAGTCTGCCTCCCCACAGGAAGAGACCCGATTCTGAACATTTTCATTACTTTTTTACTTCAATCCAAGGACAGAGGCATCTGGACAATAGGAAATACTAGGTTTGCAGTGTTAGCAGAGGTTAACATGGTCCTTGGAACTTGCCCTGGAAATATGGCAACTGCCCATGGTATCCACCAGCATACAGTGCCCATATAGTCCACCTAAGTCTTAAACTACTCTTACTGTTATCATTTCAATATCTGAATAAATTCTAGCCCTAACCACACATTATTGGAGCTTCTGACCTTTAAGAACTAAATGATTTGAAAGAACACTGAAAAACATGGAGAAAACAGAAACACCTGCTTTCCCAATTGAAATAATCTCCAAGTTAATTTAATATGTGAGAAGTTCAAAGTTGTCTACAGAAGTTTCCCAGAACTGAACACTGACCTGGAATGTCTTTAACATATAATCTTAAGGACCCATTACAGTAGAACAAGTTACAACAATGCCAAAGATGGGAAGTGAACAGGTTAATGGGATCTGACTGAGGACCTTGTCCTTGCCAGAAAACACTGAAGCAGCATTTCTGAAGGCTGCAACCTTCCACCTGCATTTGCCCCACAAATTTGAGAGCCCAGCAGGGGACTGCAGGTGGGAAACTCCACTGACTGGGAACAGAGAACTTTGGACAATAGCAGTCATGTTTTGATGACTCGGCCAACGCTACAGCACATGAGAACTGCCTGTACCTGTATCCCAACAGAAGCGCACAGTACGCTGTGGCACGTTTGACTTAAAAGCTCCCAGCATCCACAATGAATTATGCAGCAACGTTCACTGAACAATTTTACTAATAAAGCATCTTAGATTTAAATAATTACTTGGTTTGTAAGGCATACGGTTAAAAAAGATCCATGCATTCTAATTGCCTGGAGCATAGCATACAGGAGGCTTACTGGGAGAGAGAGCTCAGATCACAGAACATTAGGGATTGGAAGGCATCTCGAAAGATCATCCAGTCCAATCCCCCTGCCACAGCAGGGTCACCTAGACCAAGTCACACAGAAACATATCCAGGCGGGTTTTAAGTGTCTCCAGAGAAGGAGACTCCACAACCCCACTGGGCAGCCCCTTCCAGTGCTCTGTCACCCTCACTGGGAAGAGGTTCCTTCCCATATTCATGTGGAACCTCTTATGTTCCAGCTTATGCCCACGGCCCCTTGTTCTAGCATTAGATGACACTGAGAAGAACCTGACTCCATCCTCTTCACACTCACTATTATTTCTAAACATTATAAATGTTTATAAACATTATAAACACTCACCTAATATTTATAAGCATTAATGAGGTCACCCTGCAGCCTCCTTTTCTCTAAGGTAAGGAGACCCAGCTCCCTCAGCTTTTCCTCTCAGGGGAGATGTTCCACTCTGTCATCTTCATGGCTCTGCACTGGACTGTTCCTTCTTGAACTGAGGGGCCCAGAACTTGACACAATATTCCAGATGCAGCCTCACCAGGACAGAGTAGAGGGGGAGGATGTAGGGATCATTTAAGTATTCCAAGAAGCCCATCAGGAAGGAAAACTGGAATTTTGCTCCACATGCTTTAGGGTCTTAATGACTTCTAATTTAGCACATTATACTAACACATAATTTGCTGCAATTATATAGTTACAGCTATATTACAAAATACTGTAAAGCATAAAATTAGTATCACAGCATTGCATAATTATAATCTACAACATATTAATTGATTTGTACACTATGCCACCTTACATTATAATGCAAGCACCACATTCTGGTACGTCCCCTGCTCCAATCACAACCTGCCACTTAAAGCATCCCTTTGAATCCCTATCCACAGGTCACTCATGCTTTGCATCCTACCATCACTTCTCTACTCTCAGCTTCTGCCCAATTTAGCTAGCTCACCTTGCCTTGGCACCTGTGGTACTTAAACGTGATCCTGGTGGATTATAAACAATTCTGAATTTACATTCTTGAACAATTCTGCGTTATCGCATAACTACATCAAAACAAAGCTTTCCCTCACTTAAGGTCTGTCTTTATCTTTTCAGCTAACTAGAAAATAATCTTCTGAAACTATTAGCAAAGCACAGAAACATCCTTCAGTTGGAGCAATCTAGTCTACATTAGCATATCTACATTTTGGAGCATATCTGGAACCAATGGATCAGCTGCGGTCTGTAAGAGTTGTCTTCTATCTCTATTAGTCACAATAGCAATGGAGCTTTGCCCTGGAGCTCCCGAGGCCCTGCAGCCTCCTTTTTGCTATCTTCACACATTCCTAGCCAGTCCCCCAGAGGTAACAATCACTTTTTCTGAGTTAATTTAGCAGTAATGTCAGATCATTGGGTAGTTGCTTTGTCTCTACAAATCCCAGTCCAAACACAATCTGTATTACTGACACCTGTGGACTCTGTCCTGGTTTTAGCCAACTACAACCACTGTCATTTCACGTTCGAGTCTGCCTAGGATAAGAAGCTACACAGAAATTTTGTTTAACTTCTCTTTCTTCAATAGTTGAAAGGCTTCAGCTTTTCACAAGCGACTTTCACACTGACTTCCCTCAACTGAAGGGGAAGGTGAGCACCTCAGAGAGCAGTCAACCAAATAAAGCACCAACCCTGATCACAGATAATTCAGCATTTGACCACAGGGCACAGCTGAGAAGACTAATTTTGAATTCTTCCACTTAATTTAATTTGCATTCAATGTCTTTCCATCAGTCTCTGTTAATATAGTCTACTTGGCTTTTTCTTCTCCATCATTTATACCCTGTTCACTGGAAGAGATAGGAACAAAAAAATCCTTTTGAATTAATCCAGAAGATCTCTTCCAACTCCTTTTAAACTGCTTTCCCCTCTACATGTGAGAGCAATGGTCTGTAATGTTTGTGACAAGATCACAGCTCTCAGGAGAAAGATTTCCAAGACCTGCTGTTTCAGAGTGGGAGTGGAGAGCTGCCCTGCTCACTATTCACTCATGCTGTACTAATCATCTTGGGCAACCTGCTTCCACAAGATGCATGATTATGGTTTCCAACCTTAAATTCTTCAAAGAGGCCAAGTCATTCTACACCACTGAGCAGCCATCCTGAGACAAATCACAGAATGTTAGAGATTGGAAGGGACCTGAAAGATCATCTAGTCCAATCCCCTGCCACAGCAGGATCACCTACAGTAGTTCATAGAGGCTGGTTTTGAATACCTACAGACAAGGGGACCCTGCAACCTCTCTGGGCAGCCTGTTCCAGTGCTGGGTCACTCTCACCATAAAAAAAAGTTTATGTTTACATGGAACTTCCTATGCTCCAGCTTGCACCCATTGCCTCTTGTCCTGTCATTGGATATCACCTAGAAGAGCCTGGCTCCATCCTCCCAGCACGCACCCTTTGCATGTTTGTAAACAATGAGGTTTTATTTGCCTCGTTTTCTCCAAGCTGAAGAGACCCAACCCCCTGAGCCTTTCCTCGTAAGGGAGTTATTCCACTGCATCTTTGTGGCTCTGCACTGGACTCTTTTCAAGCAGTTCCCTGTCCTTGAACTGAGGCGCCCAGAAATGAACACAATATTCCAGATGTGGCCTCACCAGGGCAGAGCCGAGGGGGAGAAGAACCTCTTGAGACCTACCAACCATAGCCCTTCTAATCCACCCCAGGATGGCAGTGGGCTACAGTCAATCTCTGAGGACATCTTTGACTGAGTAACCCAAGACATCAGACACTCATGAAAATTGTGGTCATCACACGTTGGTGTTTTAAATAGTTGATAGCAATTAAATTACAAAAATTCAATAGTGACAATACCTATTTAATACTCAGAGCGCTGCCTCCTTCCCATAGCATCACTGTCTGCCTTCGTGAGACCTCGGTGTTCGTCACATTTTTCTACCCCTAGCAATAGGCTGCCTGCTCTGCTTTGAATTAAGCAGGGGGGTTCCCACCAGAGTGCCATAACGGGGAGCAGGGGACGCAGCGCAGGGCGGCCGGAGGGTTCCACCTAGTGGCTGCCGCTCCCGGTCCTACGGGCGTTGGGGTGGTGGAGAACGGGACGGAAAGGTGCAGCTTCACAATCACAGAGACATTAGCTAGGTTTACTTTTTTAAAGAATAAAAACCTGGAGCTGAAAGTGAGAATTAGACTGACTTCAAGATTTTTAAATAAAAACCAAAACCAATACAACCCCACACAACTTACTCCTAGTCCTAGACTGAAAGGTGTTCCAGAAGAGTAAAGTGCCCAACCCAGTAACTGCAAGGCTGCTGCTCTGACAAGTGTTGGGGGGCTTTGCCTGTGGTAGCACCCAGCTTTAGGGCTGGGAAAAGAAAAGGCCTGGAGCACTACGTGTGGTGGGGCTGGAAGGCAGCTGCCATGGAGATGTGATGCTGACAGCAAGTGGAAGAGCTGGCTGTATTAGCCACCTGCTCAGAAGCTCAGAGACAGATTCTCTTACCTGGACTGCTGAGGTTAAGAGAGATCCTATGGCCCCATGAAGATTTGGGCTAGCAGGGTCCTGTCAGAAGGCCTGTGAATGATGTAATGTACAACTCCCCAAGGACACCTTGCTGATTATCATTTAGGAGATCAGCTTAGAGAATTTTTTTCCTACCATAATTATATGCAGCTATGGTTTTAGCCCTTCCATTAAATACATATTACCTCTTAAAAAATACCTCGAGGGATTTAATAGATCACTAGGTGGCTTTCCCATCCTTCATTTTTTTCTTTAATTAGCTGTTATTCACACAAACTGGTCTAATAATAAATGAGACTTCATTGAATTCACCAAAGAAACCTTGGGACATTATTTCTGCAAAATGAAGACTATTTGTCTTTACTCCCAGTTGCTTTATCATTTATCATCTGGGCGCAAGTTTAGTTCAATACAACTTTAGTATTCCCAATTCTACCTGCCACCAGACATCATCCAGCAACCCCTGATAGATAATATCATTGCATGGACATAAGCATCACTGCTCTGTTCTACCCATATATATTGAACTCTGGTGTCTCTGCTGCAACAGGACACAGGCAAGAAATCCAGGTAACCACATAGCTTTAAAAATTGAAGCTTCTCCCATAAAAACTGCATGAGACCTCAATTTCAGATTGAGTGGACCGAACCTGCTGGAGAGAGTCCAATGCAGAGCCACAATGACAGAGTGGAGCATCTCCCTGATGAGGAAAGGCTGAGGGAGCTGGGTCTCTTAAGCTTGGAGAAGGAGAATGAGACCTCAGTTATATTTATAAACATGGAAAAGATAAGGATCAGGAGGTTGGAGCCAGGCTCTTCTCAGTATCATCTAATGGTAGGACAAGGGCATGAGCTGGAACATAGGCTCCACATCAATAGGAGAAGGAACAACTTCATGGTGAGGGTGACAGAGCACTGGAAAGGGCTGCTGAGGTAGGTTGTGGAGTCTCCTTCTCTGGAGACATTTAAAGCCCACCTGGGTATGCTCCTGTGTGACTTGCTCTAGGTGATCCTGCTGTGGCAGGAGAATTAGACTAGATGATCTTCCTGGTCTTTCGAGGTCCCTTCCAATCCTAATGTTCTGTGACACCCTACAACATTCCCTGCACGTAGGGACATACACTGCAGCTCTCTTTGGAGATCAGAAGGGGTAGCACTGGGCAAGACTAGCATTTTAACCGTAGGACTCCCACTGAAAACACACACTATGTTTTTGCATTTCTATTTCTGCCCACCCGTAACTCCTTCACCACCTTGTTCCAATCCCTAACATTCTGTGAGTCTTTTGCAGTGAACTGATGTTGCAAATGCTCCAATCTCTGCTCAGCAGGAGATATTTACTTTACAGAAATATCTGAAAACAGATTTAGTTTGCACTGAAATGACTCAAAAGTTCCTAGTTAACCTCCGGAAGACCTGAGGAGACTTCTGAACCAAGTAAAGCCCATTCTGATACACGGGAACTAAACAAGGGGAAGAGGCCCACAAAAGAGCAATCAGCTCCTGTCCAAGCTCAACTGCAAAAGGAGAGCACACAGAAGGTAGGAGAGACAGGCTACCTAGGAGAAACACAGAAACTTTGAATTTGTAAGAGCAAATATGGGAAGGCCAAAGCTTGGCTAGGTTAGAAGATGTAGAAGCCATGTTGGCCAGTGAAAAGGACTTCTATAAGCAAAATGAAACCTAAGGAAGACACAGCCCTGCCCTGTAGCGGAGCAGGGGACCTAGTGACAAGAGACATAGTACTCAGGCTGTGTCAGCCTCAGCACATCAGCTGAAGTACTCAATGCTTTTCTTTCTGCCCTTAGATTTCACAAGCAAGGTCCACCCTCTGGAATCCCATTTCCCTGACTCCACTGACCTAGTCTGGGGGAACGTGTCAGGAGGCAGCAAGAGTAGGGTTGCTCCACCAAGGAGGGTGAACTAAGGATAAAGACAGCACATGCAAGGATCTTACCAAATCGTGACTCATGACGTCAGGAAACAAGACAGGAAACGTTTCCCACAGCTTCAGCAGAGCAGCAGAGCTCAGAAAGAGACTCAGAGTCTGTGTCTGAGTTTAAGAGAGCTCCTGGCCCAGTGGTCAGAGGGTGTGTGGGCAAAGGTCCCAGGTGAGAGTGGTCAAGGCAGTTACAGCCTATCAGTGCACTCAGGGTTCCAGCAGAGTGAAAGGTTGCTCACAGCTGAAGAAGAAACCATTAAGTGAGTACTAAGGCCAGCTGGATAGACACAAGTTCACAAGACCAGATCGGATGCACCTGAAAATACTGAGACAGTTATTGTGCAAACACTCTGTCATCTTTTAAAGGTCACTGCGGTTGGGGGAGATGCCTAACGTTCAGAAAAAGCACATGACAGCTAACTTCGAGGACAACCCAGGAAAATGCTGGTCAGTTGGTTTTGTCTTAGGTCCAGGGAAGGTTGTGAAGCAAATACTCCTGAAACCACTTCCAGCCATATTAAGGTCACAAATATGTTGAGGGCAGCCTGCACAGATTGTTAAAATACAAAATCATGTCTGACTAACTTGACCTCCTCTGATGAGATGTCTGATTTTGGGCGTAAGGGAAGAGCAAGCTCCCAAGCTGTGGGCCTCAAGAGTCTTTGCAAGGCACCACTTGTTAAAAGACGAGGCAAGAAGTGCCTTTGTAAATCATGAACCTGGGCATTGACATTTTCTGGCCTCTTTGCTAAAGGAATGAGACCTTAATTTGTTAAACAAAATGACAATTATGTCATCGGTTATTTGGGAGAAGAGGCCAACAACAATCTCCCTACAACCTTCTTCCAGGGAGCAGTAAAGGGCAGTCTCAGCTTCCTCCTCTTGAGGCTAGAAGCCATATAATGGCTTCAACATCTTCTAAAGCATTGAAAACTTAAGTTCCTTTTCGTAATGCTTTTACATTAAAGCAATATTTCTTTTATATTCAGGTCATAAATGTGAAAAGTAAAACACACCAAAGCAGCAAGTTATTTAGATAACAAAAGGAGGAAATTACAATGGATAGAAAACAAAGCCATAGTTCCTTTTGCAAAGGAGGTGCTTGCAAAGAAAGTAGTTTCCTGTACATAGCACTTTGCAGAACAAAAAGAATTGGGCTATGTCTAAAATTTAACACACACACCATATCCAAACATGACTCAAGTGAGGGCAAGTGACTGAACCTCTGCTTTCTAGACAGGCTCCTGTGACTTCCCATGCAAGTAGTTTCAGCATCAAAATATTCTTCCTCAAAATGCCAGTGCTCTTGGATCCTTTTGAGAACTTAATACTAGGAGTCCACAATAAATGTGCAGTCCCTTTGGTTTCTGCCATGATCTGGGGACAGGTTCTGTGCTGGCGCCAACTCCAACCAAAACTGGACGTTGTAGAGATGTTGGTGCTTCTCACAGGTAATTAGTGATAGAACCAGATGGAACGATTTCAAGCTCCACCAGGAGAGGTTTAGACTGGATATCAGGAAAAAATTCGTCACAGAAAGAGTGGTCAGGCATTGGAATGGGTTGCCGAGGGTGGTGGTTGAGTCCCCATCCCTGGATGAGTTTAAAAGTTGCTTAGCTGTAATGTTGAGGGATCTGGTTTAGGGGAGAACTTGTAGAGTACGGTTGGTGGTTGGACTCGATGATCCCAAGGGTCTTTTCCAACCTGAGTGATTCTATGATTCTATGATCTCTGTGTGGGATTGACTCTGGCCAGCCACCACTACTCCTGGGACCATCTTCTAGTCAGGAACGCTGTGCTGCAGGATCCAACTTTGCCCTGCACCGAAGCCACAGCACACCATACACACAGGCCTTTCTCTTGCCAGTGTCTGGAGCAATCAGCTCTGTGAATGTTTGAAAAGAGCCCCTTTGGATTTTTTTAAATGAGTTTTGGAAAACATGAAATTGTGGTGATGAAAGTGTCATGGGAGTCATACTTGTTGCACCAAACTATTCCTTCCTCTGCAACAGTATGCAAATTCTTCAGTGGTCTGACTGAGATCAGATGTAGGCTGTTGTTGTTCTCTGACGTTTAGGGAAATCCCCTAATTAAAATTATTCCAGCAACAGTTTCATCAGTCCATCAAAAGTTTCATAAATGTGCCATCTGTGTCACTGCCTGAAACCATCCTTGCAACTGCAGGATACTGAGTTACAGTAAGAAGGGGAAAAGGTTTGTTTAAAGAAATATTTTTAATGTTTACATAAATCATAGAATCATAGAATCATTACGGATTGGATGGGACCTCAAAAGATCATCTAGTCCAATCCCCCTGCCACAGCAGGATCACCTAGACCAGGTCACACAGGACCATGTCCAGGTGGGTCTTAAACTTCTCCAGTGAAGGAGACTCCACAACTCCCAAGGGCAGCCTGTTCCAGTGCTCTGTCACCCTCAGTGGGAAGAAGTTCCTTCTCATATTGATGTGGAACCTCCTCTGTTCCAGCTCACACCCATTGACCCCTGTAGAAAGGGACACAGCCTGCTCTGCTCAAACACATGACAAGCAGCAGATTCCCTCTCTGTATATCTTAGGAACAAATGCCCCATTCTGAGGGTGCTGAGGCACTGGAACAGGTTGCCCAGAGAGGTTGTGGATGCTCCATCCCTGGTAGGGTTCAAGGTCAGACTGGATGGGGCTCTGGGCAACCTCGTCTGGTGAGAGGCATCACCCATGGCAGGGGATTGGAACTAGATGATCTCTGAGGTCCATTCCAACCTAAACCAGTCTATGAGTCTACATCACAGTTTCATCCAAATCCCATTAGAAAACCAATTGCAGAGGTTGGACTGTGACACTGGATGAAGGGACAGACACTCAGTTGTTTTTTCCTGATTCATGGAACATCAGGGATTGGAAGGGACCTCGAAAAATCATCCCCCCACCACAGCATGATCCCCCAGATCAAGTCAATTGGAGGGGATCTCGAAAGATCATCCAGCCCAATCCCCCCACCACAGCAAGGTCCCCTAGACCAAGTCACACAGGAACATGTCCAGGCAGGTTTTAAATGTCTCCAGAGAAGGAGACTCCACAACCCCCCTG
>JAOXOE010032939.1:0-46638 GCA_028565055.1 Phoeniculus purpureus
CCACTAGATACAGGCCTCCAACTAGACTCTGTCCCATTGACCACTACTCTCTGGCTTCTATCCTGCAGTCAGTTCATGATCCACCTCAGTACCTGATCATCCAGTCCACACTGCCTCAGTTTGGCTGTGGGGATGCTGTGGAACACTGTGTCAAATGCCTTACTGAAGTCAAGATAGACCACATCCAGCACTCTGCCATCATCTATCCACCTGGTTATGCCCTCCTAAAAGGCTCTCAGGTTGGTCAAGCATGACTTCCCCTCGGTGAAGCCATGCTGACTGTCCCTAATGACCCTTTTGTCCTTGATGTGCCTAAAGACAGCATCCAGGACAAATTGTTCCATCACCTTTCCTGGGATGGAGGTTAGGCTGACTGGTCTAGAGTTGCCTGGGTCCTTCTTCTTACCCTTTTTGAAGATTGGAGTGACATTTGCTATGCTCCAGACTCTAGGCACCTCTCTTGATCCACATGACTTAGAAAAGATGATGGAGAGTGGCCTAGCAATGACTTCCACTGTCTCACTTAGCACTCATGGATGCATCCCATCAGGGCCCATGGATTTATGTCCATCCAGTTTGCTCAATTGATCCCTAAACTAATCCTCATCAACCAGGGCAAACTCCTCTCTTATCTCAACTTCCTCTGGGGCCTCAACAGTCTGGGGCCCCAGAAGTATAGACAGAGCCAAAGAAGGTGTTCAGTATCTCTGCTTTCTCTGGATCCTCTGTCTTCAGGGCACCCACCTCATTCAGCAGTGAGCCTACATTGCCTCTACTTTTAGTTTTACCTGCTACGTATTTGAAGATGCCCTTGACCTCTCTGGCAAGGTCTTATTCCAAGGAGGCCTTGGCTTTCCTAGTTGTGTCCCTACATCCTCTGACTAAATCATCCCCTTATAATCATCCCAAGTGGCCATCCCTTCCTTCCATGACCTATAGACTTCTTCCTTATGAGTTTGCCCAGGAGCTCCCTGTTTAACCACACAGGTCTTCTGGCTCCTTTCCTTGACTTCCTAGCTATTGGAATGCACTAATCTTGGACTTCAAAGAAGCGGTATTTGCATGTTAACCAGCTATCTTGGGCCCCTTTACCTGCCAGTACCCTGTCCCATGGGATTTCCCCCAGCAATTGCTTGAAAATGCCAAAGTTGGCCCTCCTGAAGTCCAGGGTTGAGATTCTGCTAGGTATTCTGTTCCTACCACAGGAGACCCTGAAGTCCACCATCTCATGGTGACTGCAACCAAGGCTGCCCTCAATCTTCACTGCTTCATCTAGACCTTCCTTGTTAGTGGGTATGACGTTAAGCAGCGCTCCCCTCCTAGTGGGCTCCTCCACCATTTTCATCAGGAAATTGTCAGCAACGCACTGAAGGGTATGAAGCCTCCATAAAATCCTATCAACAATACAACATACTGCAGTCATTCTACAAGGGATTATGAAGTCTAGATGAATGTCTCTGCACTTGTTTGATTTATCCTGTATCAGTTCAGCCTGAATTTTTCTTCCAGAAACAAATCTTAGTAGTGTCTTCCAAAATTACTAGACATGCAGCAGTACAAATTCTCCTCATTTGTTTCCTATTGATTAGCATTAGCCTGAAATACTTTTTCTTGAGCTTAACCTTCCAGGAAGTTTTCTCTATATCTCTAGAACATTCCAACTGGCATTTTAAAACCAGTTGTAATGAGAAATTGCTACTAATTTAAGAGCACCTTAAAACTGGCTCTAATTGGAATAGGCTCTGAAGCGATGAGCAAGCTCAAAGAAGGTAAATAATGTGTGAAATTTCATCTTTTCTTTTCAGTCCTCCTCCTTCAATTACAAGCTGCTTTTAAGGGCATTTTGAAGCTTTGAATAATTGGGAAAGAAAAACAACTTGTGAGCAAATTATTTCTTTAACACTGTGCCAGAGATGCTTGCCAAGAAAAAAGTGTTTTGCGTCTTTCCTCCTCCTCCCCACTCCCCATTCCAACCACTACACTCTCGCACTCGATCCTGCAGAGAACCACACAAAAGTCACCCAGGCCAGAGCTCCTTTCCAGACAGAGTTAAAAAGGGAGGGAGGAATTCATTAAATCCATTTAAAATCTTTGTAGTGACTTTCCTTGTAAAGTCACTGTGCTCTGTGCTTCTGGTACGGCGACATATGGCCATAAAAACAAACAGTTCTCTGCCTCTCTCCTCTGCAGGATCAAACCAAACAGGGTTATGGTTCGGGTGTGATAAGGAGCCAGACAGAACAGGCAGCTGAGCACGGAGCTGATGGATTCTGTCTTGTGGGTCACTAGGTGAATTTTAGGTGCAAAGCAGTAACATATTAATTTTGTCCCTGTCTTTTCTTTGATTGCTGGAGCTGCTCCCCTCCCAAAAAGAGGGTATCGCTTGTTTCCGGGATCCTTAGAAATAATAATCTGAGGACTGGAAGCAACAGCTCTTAGCAGTGGCCTCTTTACAACTGATTTATGCTGCTACCTTTCTGCTGTTGAACTGTAGGAAAAGATTGGGACCCATTTTCTACTAATTTCCTCCACCTTGAAGGCTGCTATAAAGACAGAAGATTGCTTTCCTTATGACCTGTAACATCTGGTAGTGGTTATATCTCCTTATTCTCTTAAACTCGTTGCTCTGTTTGGAGTCTAGCCTCGATCAACTTATTTGTACAAGAATTAAGTTACTATAGAATCTCATTTATTACTATGTCTTCAGCCTCGGCTGAAGCTGGAAACAGTTGAGCTGTTTTCTGCTGCACATTTTTAACCCTTGAGTACCTGACATCCAAACCCTGGGCAAAACACCAGAAAAATTGCCACAGCAGAGAGAACTTGCAGACACATGGACTGCAGGTACAACTACCTTACTCTTGGACTTAAGAATTCAGCAGAAAGTTTTATGTCCTGCTCATGATCCTTCCACCACAGGCTTTTATACTCTGCATTAAACAGGTCTGACTCAAGTATCATTTTTATTTATCTGAAAAATAGTATCTATATTACCAATATATATTTATATCTATTTATTATTTCTCTGGAAGTAATAAAAAACAGGAATTCATTAAGCTTCTTGTGAGGTTTCTTTGTGCAAGTTTAACCGTTGATGCTCAGGAGAAGTCTCTAAATGTAAGCAAAGCCCCACTCTAAACGTAAGTAAAGCTCAGCTCTAAATGTAAGCAAAACCTTTTCCTGTCCATCTCCTTTGCTGATGATACTGGGAAGCTCTAAAAAAACTGTAATGAATATTCTTTTAGCTTGTCAAATTTCCATTCCCTTTATTCAAAATTATGATGAACTGCTATATGAGTTCATTTCATCTGAAAGCAGAGCAGCTGCCTGAGAACCCAAGACAGAAGGGGCCTCAGCATTGACCACAACTGCAAATGTTACAGCAGTTGAGCTGAGCTATCCTTACGAACAACCACACAGCGCCCACAAAATGGACCCAGACACACATGTTCCCTGGTCTTTGCATTAAAACTCATAAAAATTCAGACCTCCAGATAATTCCAGCATTCCAAAGTTTGTTTGGCTTCCAAAACAGACTGAAACATTATTTTGATTGAGTCTGCCAGCTAAAGAGCTCAGATAAGTCAGCTAGAAAGTCTTAACCACATCAACATCTTCTAAGAGCTAGAAGGATGCTCTTAGTGTGGTGCTACAGCCAACAGGAGTTTTCTCCAAGAGTGATGCAGAACACTTAGCAGGACTCCTGCTGTGAATCAGGGTATTGACTCATTGGAAAACCTATAATGTCTGACTAATCACTTCTTTAAAAGCCTTTCAATCATTTATTAAGTCCTTCATAAAAAATGTGCTGCTGTAACCTTCAATGTAAACAAGTGTTTCATAAGAATTAATCAGTTCCCAGCCATTGATCACTCTGAATGTAAGTATTGAGAAGCATGAAAGGCTCATAGGCTCCAAGAGGTGAAGAGCTAAGCCTTAGGTCCATTATTAACAACAAATAAAATCAGCATAAAAGAGAACACGCTCTTAATGTGGAGGAGGTCCAGAAAGCACTTTAAAATTGCTCAGTAAACACCAGGAATTTCCTAGAAAGCATTAGGACAGAGGTCTATTACACAGTCACCCTAGAAGCTTTTGAAGTGAAGTTGATTTGTCCCACCTACCATTTTATTAAGCTACACAACTTTTCAGTAGTTCTCTGAGATGAAGAACCCCAAAGGAACAACATATGCGTTAAGTCCTGCCTTGTATTTTGTCACGTCAGTCCAGATCAACGAGAGCTGAGGTGTTCAAAACAATGAACCCATTTACCTTCCACAGAAACAATCCACAGTGCTGAAGGAGAACATAAGTAATTGCCAGAGCATTTTGCATAAATTAACCTGCTTAAGTCCTCAGAACTTCACAATTCACCCTCCTCCAGGCTTCTGGGTTCTCCTAACCCTAAACCCAGCTTAGGAAAGCAGTTCCTTGGTTTGTCAGAGATCACCTACTAGTCAAATATCACAGAATCACAGAATCATAGGGATCCAGTTGTACAGAAACACATCTAGGTGGGTTTTTAACATCTCCAGAGTAGGAGACACTACAACCCCCCTGGGCAGCCCATTCCAGTGCTCTGTCACCCTTACCACATCAGATTGATGTGGAACCTCCTCTGTTCCAGCTTACACGCACTGCTCCTTGTGCCATCCTCCTGACACCCACCTTTCACATATTTATAAACATTAATGAAGTCAGCCCTCAGTCTACTTTTCTCCAAGCTAAAGAGACCCTCAGCCTTTCCTCATCAGGGAGATGTTTCACTCCCTTCATCATCTTTGTGGCTCTGTGATGGATTCCCTCCAGCAATTCTGTGTCCTTTTGGAACTGAGAGGCCCAGAACTGGATACAATATCCCAGACGTAGTCTCACCAGGGCAGAGTAGAGCGAGTGGAGACCCTCTCTCTATCTGCTAATGAAACCCCTTCTGATCTGATGCTGTTGGCCCTCTTGGACACAAGGGCACATTGCTGGCTCATAGTCATCCTGCTGTCCACTAGCACCCCCAGGTCCCCTTCTTTTACACTGCTCTCCAACAGGTCAGTCCCCAACCTATACTGGTACCTGGGTTTGTTCTTGCCCAGATGCAAGACTCTACATTTACCCTTGTTATAGTTCATTCAATTTCTCTGTGCCCAGCTCTCCAGCCTGTCCACGTCAGCAAAACTAAACCCACCGCTATGTAAATCCTGATTTTCTTATTTCCTATTTGCATGTGGCAACAGGCAAGCCAAGATGCTGGAAAGTATGTTTATAAATTGAACTGCGTTGTTCATGTTGATATTAGTATGTAGAAGGAATCACGTGCCACCAACAAGAGGGCAGCAAAGAAAGAAATAAGCACAGAACTGGAATCTGGTTTCTCTTGACTGGAGGTCCTTCAAATGGGAAAAAAACCTCTAGTACACACAGCAAACCTTGGATGCTGAGAGAACATGTTCTATTACCAACTAAACTGTGTTTACATCAAGACTCTCAGCAGACTCTGAAAGAGCACATTAACTCAGTGCCAGTCTGGCTAGAGCCCACAGCTATATTCAAAGCCTTCGATGTAGAATAAGCAACCTCTAATAAGCTAATATTCAAGCTCAAGGTGGTGAATCCAAGCAAAAGGGAAAGAGAAAGCTCCAGAAAACCGCTGCTTCCTCGACTGACAGTAGGCTGAATTCACTTTCTGCCTTGCCCCCAGTACTCCCAACCCTGTTAAACTTACCAGAAGCAGGGAAAAGACACCACTGAAGCAGAATGTCACCTTCAATCTCAAATAATCCTTTTCAAAGTTATTCCTAGAAGATTCAGCTAAATATTGCTCCAAAACCTGTGAGGTAAAATGACAGGGTCCATTCATCACTAGACTCCGCAGCGCAGGCGGCATCAGAGCTGAATCATCATACAAACACATCAGGATTTTCTAATAAACTTAAGGGAACGACAAACCCAGAAAATTTTGAATCCGCTTCACTTGATGACACTGAACAGATATTTTTATATTTTTTTAAATCACGTCTTGCTCCTACTACATTGCCCATCTTTGTGGGATTTATTTTTGAAGCAGTTTATCAGGAAAATATTTGGCCCTCCCTTTTATTGCGATAACCTGAGCACACAACCATCATAACAGAATACACTATTAAGTTTTTAAACTAGCAATTATATTTCTTGTTTGATTAAGAGGCTTTTATTACTCTCCCAGTTCTAGGAAAGCTGTAGATTAAAGACAGTAAAACTTGGATGCAGGAAATAGAGGAAAATGACTTCTGGATTGGTCACTGGTATGTGGTCAGGAAAACTCTCTTAAAATTTGGTTTCATATAGATTTACTATTGGAATACACAGGAAAAGAAGTCAGAAACAACAAGTCTGATTGTCGCTAGTTGGCTGTCTCTCATTGGGTGTATCAAGAACTTTTTAGAGTCAATTGGTGCATTTTGGTGCATTAAGTGCATTTGGTAGCTTGCCCCATCCATGTATATGTACACAGGCATATATTCCAGTACAATTTACACTAACCTCTGATGTTACACCCACTGATAGTGAAAATTCTGTGCATCGTATTTAAAAATAATTGTCATTTGCAACCCGGCAGAAGAGTATTGACAAGAAAAGTTTGAAGATCCCGACAGAGGTCTGTCCAGGCCTCTGGCTGCAGTGAGTGCCTGAGCCTGGCCCTTGTAGTGCAGGATGACAGAGACAATAGCTGTTTTCGGTGTGACCAGGTGAATGATCTTCTCAGCCAGGTGGTGGAGCTGAAAGAAGAGGTAGAGAGATTGAGAAGTATTATGGTGTGTGAGAGGGAGATAGACTGGTGGAGCCAGTCCCTACAATCCCTGAGACTAAGGAAGCCAGCAGGGACTCCACAAGAAGCACATAAGCCTCTATCACCTTGCAATCAAGTAATAGTAGAGAACTACTAGGCAGACAAAGCACCTGCTATAGTGTACCCTCCATCCTCTCCCTGCCCAAATAATGATGATGAGTTAGGGGGCAGGGGACAATGGCAAAAGATCCCTGCTCGGCACCTCAGGTGCAACTGCCCAGTAACTCCTCTACCTCCCCAGGTGTCCTTGCAGAAACAGTTCAGTGCTCTGCAGGAGGAACTGGATGACGGTGAGGAGGAGCTGCAGGCCATTGTGCATGTGGAAAGCTGTGATATAGCTACCATCTCATAAACATTGTGGAATGAGTCACACAGTTAGAGTACTGCAACTGATGGTTACCAGCTTTTCAAGAGGCAAGGTAGGGGAGGTGGTGGGGTGACCCTCTATGTTAAGGAGAACTATGAATACTTAAAACTTAATGATGATGATGACAGGGTTGAGCCCTTATGGGTTAAAATCAAAGAAAAGGCTAGTAAGATGGATGTCATTGTGGGAGGATTTCAACTTTCTGGACATATGCTGGAAAACTAATACAGCAGTGAGGGAATAGTCCAGGAGGTTTCTCAACAGCACGGGAGGTAACTTCCTGACACAGATGGTTAGGGAGCCAACAAGGGGAAGTGCACTCCTTGACTTGTTACTCGCTAACAAAGAATGTCTTGTTGGGGATATAATGATTGGCAGTCGTCTTGGACAAAGTGATCATTAAATATTACAGTTCTCAATTCTTGGTGAAGCAAGGAGGGATCCAGCAGAACTAACACACTGGACTCCCCAAGGGCAGACTTTGGTCTCCTTCAGAACATGGTTAAGAAAGTTCCTTGTGAGACAGTTCTGGAGGACATGGGAGCCCAGGCTGGGCATACTTTAAAAAATTAATTTTGAAGGTCCAGGAGCTGAGCTTCCCTAAGTCACACAAGACAAGACAATGGGGTAGGAGACCAGCTTAGCTGAACAGAGAGCTTTGGCTGGAACTCAGGAGTAAAAGGAGTGTTTATAGTGTCTGGAAGTGGGGACAGGGAACTTCTGAGGATTAAAACACACAGTGAAGCTATGTAAGGAGAAAATTAGAAAGGCCAAAGGCCACCTAGAACTAAAATTGGCCACTGTGATGAAGGATAACAAAAAACATTTTTATAAGTACATCAACAGCAAGAGGAGGTGTAGGAATTATCTCAACATGTTGTTAGATGCAGAGGAGAGCACACTGACCAAGGATCATGATAAGGCTGAGGTGCTTAATGCCTTCTTTGCTTCAGTCTTTAATAGTAAGACTAGCAGTTCCCTGGGCACACAGCCCCCTGAGCTGGAAGATAGGGATGGGAAACAAAATAGCCCCTTTACAATCCAGGAGGAAATGGTTATGAACCTACTTCATAAGATAGACACTTACAAATCTATGGGGCCAGATGGATTACACCCTAGAGTACTGAGTGGGCTGGTGGATGTGGTTGCCAAGCTGCTCTCCATAATCTTTCAACAATCTTGGTTAACTGAGGTTGTCCAATTGGGCAGATGTGGTGCCCATTTTCAAGAAGGGTCAGAAAGAGGATCCTGGCAACTACAGGCATGACAGTCTCATGTCGATGCCAGGAAAGGTTGTGGAACAGAGCATCTTGAGAACCATCATGGAGCAATTAAAGGTCAACCTGGTGATCAGGCCCAGTCCGCATGGGTTCATGAGAGGCAAATCCCGCTTGACAAAACTGATCTCGTTCTATTATAAGGTGACCTGCTTGGTGGATGAGGGAAAGTCTGTTGATGTAGTCTCTCAGGACTTCAGTAAGTCCTTTGACACTGTCCCCCACAACACCCTCATGAATAAGCTGGCTGCTGATGGCTTGGATAGGCATGTACTCTGCTGAATGAAACATTGGCTGGATGGCCAGGCACAAAGAATTGTGGTCAATGGAGTTAAACTTGGTTGGAGGCCAGTCACAAGTGGTGTCCCCCAGGCCTCAGTGCTTGGGCTGCTCCTGTTCAACATCTTTATCAATGATCTTGATGAGGGGGTAGAGTGCATCCTCAGTAAGTTTGCAGATGACACCAAGTTAGGAGGGAGTGTCAATCTTTTGGAGGGTTGTAAGGCTATTCAGAGGGACCTTGACAGACTGCATCGATGGGCTGAGGATAATTGTATGGGTTTCAAAAGAGGCAAGTGTTGGGTCTTGCATTTTGGTCACAACAATTCCATGCAATTCTACAGGTTTGGGGCAGTGTGGCTGGAAAGCAGTCTAGCTACATACAGCTACTTACATAAATGACTGAATTTGTTTGCAAGCAACAATCTGAGTTTTCATGCTTTTGTAACAGCCTGGGCAAACTCAAAGGTTTCGCAATAACCCAGCTGTCTGATGCACAGAACTTTGTGGGAATGTAACCTGCAGCTACAGTAATTTTCCCTCTCTATTTAAATACTGGCAGCAAAGTGTTAAAGGACTGAGGGAGATGTTAAATTTTGCACTTGTGAATGCATTTGGACAAACTTCCATTTATTGCACATGAGAGATTCCATCCTGTGTCCTTGAGCTATCTTTACCACAGAAGAGCTGTAAGACCAAAGCTTTATTATGGCAAAGACTTAAGACCTAGATCCACTCGTTATTACCAGTTAGTTGTCATTAGCATCTGATTTTAATAAAGGAGAGTCATTAGGTTAACATAGCTAAGCACAAAACAGTTTTGAAGAGGCCTTTGGCACCAACATTACAGAGTTGGTTTAGGTCTTACAACAATTTTCCTGTGGTTCAAGCTAACTGATGATTATGTTAGAGATACGACAAACCCTTTGTTGGTGACAAGGGTCTATCTAGAGATACTGCCTCAAAACCTGAGGAGCACCACATCTCACACAACTCAGTTGCTCTCTTAAAGCAAGAAGAGAAGCACGTTCTCATCAGAATTAGGTTCTGAATGCTCCTAATGTGGCTGTTCATCTGCTGCTAATGTGAATGTTTTGCTTTACAATAAAATTAGGTTTGTGAATGCCTGGTTTGGGATTTGGGTACAGACTCAATACTTAAAATCCAACATATTTGGAAATGTGAGCAGCTATTAAATATTAAAACAGATGTCTGGTCAGTCCTTCTCCGTTTGCATTGCAGAGACATTGCCTATTCCTGCAAATAGAGGCTGTGCAGATTAAGAATTTAAAAGCTACGTAAGAGAGGGTTGTGTTCTAAGATAAAAATTCAGGTTCTGGATATAAAAGAATGTCCCAGCACTTCTGGCTTTGGGATACCAATGAACCAACCACAGGACACAGGAATGATTGAGAGAACCTTGAAACTCTTCCTTCTTGTCCAGAGAACTCACCTTAAGGTTCTTCAGAGACAGTCTTCAGGCAGAGGTACATGATGAAAGTTTTGGAGGTTTTGCTTTGCTAAACCTTCTGTCACACCACCAGCATGGCTAAAGATGGTTGAGTTCTGTTATTTGGGGCCAGATAAGCATTAGTCTCGGAACTTAAAATAGCACCGTTATTTTAGGACAGCCTAAGCACTAAAACATTATTATCCTGGAATCATAGAGATATTTTGGTGTAGTCTTTCTCTGCAATGAGTATGAAAGGATTACACACACAGGAGCTACAACCCAAACCCCAACAATATGTTAATATAAATGCCTCTTTATGACTAGTTTCATACCCTCACAGCAAACACCCCAATTCTTCCTCTTCTGAAGCATTACAGATTGTGAGATTCTGTATTGAAAGTCCTGAAAAGAATGATTGCTGCATCTAAATGACAGCAATTTCTATGTTTTCAGTATTAAAACTGATTTGATTTCGTACAAAATGTGGATCAAGATGCCATTTTTCTTCTGGCAGGGGAAATGGTCACATCTGGGGGATCCAAGCATATATTCCTCAAGATGAATCCATAACAGCTCAGCTTAGCCTCACAGACTGGCAGATTCCACTGAATGATGAGGATATGAAGAGCCAATTTATAACACACGTTAGTCCTCTCATCATATCTGTTTATTCTGTCGGTAACTTTCCATTTATGAAATTGCTCTTAAAAACACAGAATATCATCACCAGTGCCCACAGCCTTGTGGGAGACCCTACTATAAACAACAACCCAATAACCACACCAGAGTACCTACCGACGACGATATATGAGAGCATGGCTGTAAGCTGCCAGCTGCCAAATGGTTATTGAAGACAAGCATGGGGATAGCATTGCTTTAAAAATCATGAATGCATGAGAAAACCCAGACAGGATACTTTAGCATATGAGACAGCCTGAAAGAATACCCCAAAATTCCAGAAAGTTCCATCATCCTGGGCAAAGCAATCACTTCCCTAATGAGCTCTATTCAGACTCTGTTTTGAAGGGCTGCCTTCAGCCCTTCAAAGATGATTATTTCAATGAAGTGTGTCTTGAGCAACTACCCCACACCTTCTGCACTGAGACAAGAACAAGGTGCAGACAAACAAACCCAATAATAAATAAATACAACAAATAAAACCAAAGCAAAAAAAAATTCAAAAGTAAACAAATTAAAATTACAGATGCAAATAAAGTAAAAATTAAAATTAGAATCAGAAATAAAACTCTAAAAATTTAATTTAAAAATAAAAATACCATTTGAAAATGCAATTTAAAAATAAAAAGTCAAAAGCTAGAATATAAAAGTAAAAACTAAATTAGAAAATAAAAATTAGGTTAATTTTTACAAAAAAATAAAAATTGAACAATAAAAAATAAATACATTTTTAAAAATACTGAAATGGGTTAAAACTAAGAACCTCTCTGTTCTTCATGCATCACCACTGTCTGCAGAGACTGGCACCCTCAGCTGTCCAGACTAGCAAATTCTTCAGCACAGCTTCTCTACCTTAATGCTAATCAGGAAGGCCTGATTCCCCAGCACCTGAACTGCATCCTTCGATGCAGGAGACATGCTTTCAAACAGGCCCAGTCTCTGTCTTCCATGCCCAAGGGTTAAGGATTCTCGAGTCCTTCTGCTTTCTTTAGCTAAGCATGAAGGAATTCTCAGATGCCTCTCTCAAGGTTCCTTCTCCCCAGTACTCCACCATCCCCCAGCTTTTCTCAGTGGCAGAAATGACACTCTCTCTTCCTGCTGATCAGTGTTTTCTAAGATGGCAGTGACAGCTGCATGGCCCTGGCCACGAGCAGGACCCAAGGAAACCAACTGTATGGCAGCATCTGCAGGGGTCCCCTCCCCGCTCTGCAAACGTGGCCGAGAGGGTTCCATGACCCCCACCTCTCCTCTCTCCTCCTGTCTCAGTTCCAGGGAAAAAGGGAAGAATCCTTCAGCTCACCACAGGTTGATGAAGGGCTGCTCCATCGGGGAGCAGAAATTGGCACCAAGTTCTTGCTTCTCGAGGAGCCAGAGTTAGGGTCAGGTCTGGGAGCTGGCACTGGGCCACCTACCTGCGGCAGAGTGGCCACCCCACTGCTGTCTCCACGGGGTGAGCAGGGCTGGTGGGGAGCGAGGCCAGCAAGCCACAGCATCCCTCCCTGCAGCAGAGCGGGGCTGGGGTCTGGGCCAGAGCTGAGCCACAGAAAGCCCGTCTTCCCCCACCACCACCCTGAAAGTGTGTGCATGGGGCTGGAGCCCTGTGCCAGGCTAAGAGACCCCAGCAAAAAGAGGAAAGGCTGGAACATCAGCCTTCTTTTATAGTGTTACCTGGTCCACCTCCCCCAGGACAGGTCACTGGGGGTCCTCTTAAAGCAACATGCATCTTTTTCTTCACGAAAGCATAAATCTATACATCTGAAAATTCTGAAATTTTTCAAACTACAATAAATACCATTTAAAAGATACAATCAAAACAAAATTAAATGAAAATAAATTACATTCACATTCCTAATGACATCTGAGAGATGCCCCAAGGCATGAATGAATGCAGCAAAATTGTAAGTGAACTGTAGGGAAATCAACTTCTTTTTTTCTTTAGACAAGCACAAATAACAGCAGATCTTTGCCCTGTGGCTCCTGCAGCTGCAGAGCAGTCTGCCTCTGGCTTCCCACAGCCAGAAACACTATCAAGTATTCAAATACCTTAAAACATGAAGCAGAAAACCATTTTAACTGGGTGCACTGGGTGTTTCCAACAGCTGTAAACCCCCTTTTTACCACATGTAGCTACAGTGACTTTTATATCTCTGCCCTAAACAAATGAGGGAAATGGTCCACTGCTGAGATGATGTTCAGTTTGTTCTTTATCTCCGTCTCTAGTTACTTCCAACTCCTGCCGTTCCTACTCTAAGTATTCAGACGTGTTAGCTTCCTGGTAACTGTGGAATTATAACAGAAACTTGTAGAGCTCTAGAAAAATAAGTGCCCATTCATTCTTTTCAACCTATCCTATGTTTTGTTCCTTTGGGAAACTCCTTTAGGTTCCTGGATACCATCTTACATTTAACAGGATGTAATCCTGTGCATCTTCTGCTATTATTTGTATCTGTATTTATATTATGTCTGTATTTATTAAATAAATATTATAAAACAAATGTTTATTATTTCTGTCTTTATTTTCTATGATACTACTATTTCTATCCCTATTTACTAATATATTATGTCTATTCCTATTTACTACTACATTACTATTTCTACCCATGTTTGATATTACTATTTCTTTCCACATTTACTATTAGATGATCATTTCTATCCCTATTTATATAGAAATATAACTATGTCTATCCACATCCTCGGTTTATAAAATCCAACTTCGTGCTCAGGTCTCACTAGCCTTTTGATCTTACAATTTCTAACAGCAAATCAGCAGATCTCAAATGAAAAAAGGATAAACTGGAGCAAACTCTAGAAAGCCAAGCACACATTTCCAAGATCCAGCCACAACTGCCTCAGCCCTGCTCACTAGCTAACTTTCTGCATTTTGGGGAAGGAGGTCATGGGCTTTAAAAAAGAGGCTCACAATGTGTTTTTATAACCTGCTGCTGACACAGCAGCATTGAACACTGTGCAAAGTCCAGCTGCTCTTCTCTTCTAATGGCCTTCATAAAGTTAGACCCTTTGCTGGCCTCTAAGCAGAAGCTTAAAGGTCCCACAAGGCTGCCTCTAAAAGGAGAGAACGACATTAATGTTAGTCTAGACTAACATTAGATGCTTCTATAAAACTGAGATAGTAACACAGAGCTGTGTGAGAACTACTGCTGAGTACGTAATGACTGAGTTAATTACCTGTATGATCATTCCACCAGCTAAGCACCCTGAGACAGTCTGAACAGGAAAAGTGATATTAATAAAAAAAACCCCAAACCAACTTGGGCAAAACTAAACTTTAATTACATGACACCTGCAAACAATACCCTGAGAGACAGCTCAGTAAAACATACACACAAAACATGTGCCCTGCATGCACCACAAACAGAAAAATTAAATTTAAGAATCACTTCCTAAGCTGTTTATCCTAAAAAGCAGCATGAATCTGGAATTTACCAAATTACATGTGGAAAAGTCCTTGGGACATTCACCTGTGCTCTAAAACCACAGGCCAGGCTTTTGCTGCCCTGTATTCCAGTGATAACATACAGATCCAACTCACAGAACTGCTCTATTAGTAGTCAGGGACTGGGACAGGTCCTTGTGCTGGTTGCTGTAATAGTGTACTTACCCGTACATTATATACAGCTACACTATAGGAGGGCTTAATGGCAAAATAATTGTGTTTTCTAAAAAAGAAAAAAAAACACCACCAAAACTTGGGCAAACCAGCTGAACCTGCACTTGTGGTTTATTTATATGAGAGGTTCGTTTATATCATAGGTACTGCAAGTACAGGAGACAGCTGTGAGGGTTATAACACCCTTGTCTTTTTCCTTTATAACACTTACAGTATTAAACCTTAACCATTAAGAATTGATGGGCAGAACCAGAAATTAATCAGGGGAGTGGGGGTGAAGGTGTGTGCAATGGTAAAGGCTAAGCCTGCATGAAGTTACATTAACTTCAGATGTACAATTAGCTCAGTAAACTTGAGGTGTTTTTCTAATTTGTTGGCTTGCCAGGAAGATATTGTTAGCCTGTTTGGCTTTGTCATTACTGCTCTCGTTTTTAATTCAACATGGTTTGATTATATGCAACACAGTGCCATTTCGCATCATATTCCTAATAGGATAATGTCAGAAGGGATAACACCACACCATCTGAAAGATATCAGGATCACACTGCATTCATCACATATTCTTCCTGCCAGACAGGAGAGCTCCCCCACAATTTAATGCAGAAGCCTCTCCCTTTGACTTTGACTTGATATGACTTTTCTTTTTCAATAGCTACTAGATTCAACCACTGGCTCTTAAAATAAAGCTGGACTATATCTTCAGAGTCCTGCTCTGCTATGTGTCTACTGCAAAACAATGAGCAACGTCAGCAGGGATAGAGGTAATCACCATAGATTATATAAAACATGCTAGTTATCACATAACATGACAATTATATTATTAATCCCATAAAAATAACAATGTTGTTAATCCCATAACAATTTTATGAATCCCATAAGAATATGGAATCATAGAATCATTCAGATTGGAAAAGACCTCCAAGATCATCAAGTCCAACTGTCAACCCAATGTCACTATACATCACGTGATATATTTATTACACTGTATAACAATAATAATTACATTATTAATCCCATGTTACATACCATATAATTACATTGTAGAACAATATCTCACTAATGTTATGTGACATATATGACATGATAATTGTATTACATGAAAAAAACACTCTGTTATTAATCCATACTAGATTACAGTATGTGACGTGAACATGTGTATTAAATATTCCTCAGAGGAAACCCTCTTCACTTCTAACTAGCCCATAAACATCGAGATCATCTCAGGGATGAGCCATATGAAACCTACCTGCATATAGGTCATATAAACCAAACCTCCCATAGATAATAGCCTATGCACTGAACTATTTTCATAGGGAGCAGATACTTGCTACTTTTTTGTAGCAAGGACAAAAGCAAAATCAAATTAACAGAGTAGTCGAGTTCCTTCTGCATCACAGGAGTAAATATAAGTTAAAGGCCATGAGTTCGTGAACCACATCTATCTGTTCTCATCCTGTGCATTGGAGGGCAGGCTTAGAAATTCATCCTCCTTGTGCAGAACTGATCTGCACTGGAAGAGGTGGTTTATGTAGTCCTATTTAATATCTTTTTTAGGATTCTCTTCATCAGAATTTTAATAACATTACTTTCACAAGAGACTAAAGATCCAGATCACCTACAATCATAAAAGACAAATATTTTCAGCACATCCAAAAATTATGATAAAGTACAACCTCTGCCTGAAAAATGTGGACAATTCTGCTAATTAATTGTTCACACACCAACCCCAAACATTTTTACTTTTACTCCACTGAAGTTTCTCCAACTGTTTATCCTTAGCCTTACAATTTCAGTCCCATCCTGCTGAATGCTTTTTACACAGTGAGATCACTTGCAGACATTTCCTCTCTGCAAATGGGCTGTGCCTTTGATGCCAACAGTTCTCTTTCTTACCTTTCAGGGAAATACTTTAGCCTTCATATTCTGATAATTCACAAAAAATAAATCAAAAATAACACAAATAGGTTTAAAGTGTTTGTGCAGCAACTGTCAAAGGATTCTGAGGAGTCTTTAAAAACATTTGTACTAACAGAAGTTTGTATTCATAGAATTTTATACAAACTGGATAGAAAAGGTTTTTTTTTAATTGAGAAAATTTATTAAAAAAATTAGGGGAAATAAGAAAACTCGTTCTTTTGTAAATCATTTCCCCCAGTTTCTACTTATAACCTCTTCTTTTAAATTTAGCACTTTATTTCCATTTTATTCCCTAGAGGGAAAGAGCACAGAGAGGGATTTTTTCAGTCTTGAGTCTGTTTTCTCTGTCATTAAAGAACACAATGTGTTAACTTCATCCTTCCTTCCCTTGGTCTTTAGTTTAAACCTCAGTACTCCACAGGATTTCAGTCAGCATAAAGAGATAAGGAAGTATTGCTTGAGTATCGTTACAACACATCCTTCTACTCTGGCTATACTTGATCCTTCTCTTAGGAGTTCACATAGTCAATAAAAAATGGTCTTTTAATACTTACAAAAGAAGTAGATCAAGATAATCACATTCAGTTTTACTTACTACTGAACAGACCTGGAATTTGAACTTGGAAACAACTGTTTAATTCTCTCAAATTAATGAGATCAGAGTCTCAATTGAGCAAAGTCATTAAAAGAATTATTTATGAAATCTTTTACTGGAATTATTCTAATACAGAATGATGCTGTACAACCCTAACTGAACAACCCTAACTCTCTCAGCCTGTCTTCATAATTCACTGGATCGCCTCTCTTCCATGCACAAAGAGCCCATCCAGCAATTCATAGACCTTGCCTTTCTCTGTGAGCTCCTAAACCATACAACTTGATCATGTAAGGCATCAGGTCTCTCCTGCATCTATTGCTTCTGCTGTACTAATGGACATAAATGCTCTTATTATATCATAAACCACTTTCTGATTATCTAATCTTCATTCAGTCCATAAATGCCTGGCTATGAGACTGGTGCTACAGGCAGGGCTTTGAGTTCTTTAATAATGGCTGGTTTTATGAGGCACCAGACCTTACGGGTACATGTGGGAGAGGTTTATCTCAGAAGCTGTCCTGATGTTCTGTGACTCTGTGCATCTTACACCTCACACAGTTTTGCCTCAGATGTAGCATCCCAAGGAGCATGCTGAGCTTCCAAGGAGTTTCTCTCACTTCATCTGAGAAGGACTTGTTTCTCTAGGAGTGCTTTACTTGTTTGGGTTGTGATCCTCTAATGAAGAACAAGCAACAAACTCTACAGACCTCAACACCACTGGTTCAGTGTTATGCCAGCAGCACTACCTCATAAACCAGTGAAAAAGTTCAATGTACAGGCTCTTGGCTGTACATCCCTGTGCTGTTGTTTGCTTCAGTGCAAAGGCAGGATGAGACACAGTGAAATCTAAATTCCTTTATCTCTCATCATCAGCAGAGACTGGAACAGTGCAGGCAGCATTACCATCAGCCCCTCTCCAAACCTTCAGCTAGGTCAAAAGACTGAAAGAAAAGAGGTTGTCGCTGAAACCTGGAGATCTGGGACTCCTTCTCCTACTTTCCCTTCTTCTTTCTCTCTCTCCTTTCTGCTGCTCTCCCTTTCCCTGCTCCCAGGTCCTCTCCCTTCTCCTTGACACTTCTCTCTCTTTTCTTGCTCTCAGCTCCTCTCCCCCACCTTCGTCCTTTCAGATCTCTCAGCTTAGTTTTGAGTAGTTACAGTGATTCTTGTACCCTCTGAGTCCAGTATTGGGTAACTTTAGTGATTCTGTGTGCTGTTGGAGTTAGGAATTTAATGTCTCTAGTACAACTTTTTGAACTTTATGCAGACCTGTGGCATAAGCATCCTTAATTTGACCCCAAGTGAATCTGTGAACATGAGCCATTCCCTTATCTAAGATTGGAACCTGACACCAGGAAGAGGGTTGAATCACCATCCCTGGGTGTGTTCAGAAGTCACAGACATCTGGAGCTTAAGGACAGGCTTTACCAGTGGTCTAGGGACAGTTGGGTTAATGGTTGGACTCAATGATCTTACGGGTCTTTTTTCCAGCCTGGACAATCCTATGATTCTATGAGTGGCTTCAACCAGGATAACAAAATATCTGACACTGTTTACTCTTGAAAATAAACAATAGGTAATATAACTGCAAAAGAAGCATAGCAAGTTTCCCATTTACTTAGCTATTTATTTGGGTTTCACACTCATGTACTTTTTTGCAGCTGAGGTTACACTACAAGAGTCATATCCTGTTGCTAATGTATAGCAGGCAAACAGATGCTCTGTAACAGAGGTTAATTTAGGTTTAAAAATCAATTAAGTGCCACATAATCACGTAGTGACAAAAGCCACATCTGGGATGAAGCCTCACCTTTTCTGACTCCTGTGTAATGACTGGAGACAGCCTGTTTCAAACTGGGGTTATGGCTTTCCTGAGATCTGTCATGCAGGTCCCCAATGTCTCTGTTCTCCTGTGACACAGGTGAAGCACTACGACAACAGCTCAAAGACATTCCCACAACTCCATTCCAAGTGACTCGCTGTGTAACTTTGCCATTGGAGGGTTTAAACCCAAATTATCATAGAATTGTTTGAGTCAGAAGGAGTCTTGAAATCTAAGTCTGCACCACCCTTCTGTGGGCAGCGATGTCTTCTGCTAGACCAGGTTGTGACCAGGTTGCTCAAAGATACATCCAACCTGGCCTTGAACCTTCCCAGGAAGGGCCATCTACCACCTCTCTCATTGCAAAAGGTGAAAGGCTGTAAGAGATTTGTTGTACCCATTTCACCTTACTTTTGTTACTTAATGTAAATCAGTATTAATTCTAAAATCAAACAAGTTCAAACCTAACTGAATCCTGGAAAATCACTAAAGCTGAACTGTTGAAGTAGAACATTCTGGTTTGTCCCCATGTTCACCATTTTGGCCCAAACTGAGACTTTAATCATATGGCCAAAACGAAACTCCTCTCCTCATTCAAAGAATGGAGCAATGAAGTGTTCTCTCCAAAATACAGTTCAAGCAAACTTTCAGGTAAAAGAAAGAAACAGAAAAGGCTGAATAACTGCAGTGAAGCAGAGACACTTCAAGTATTCAATGACTTCTTCTTTGCATTAATGGTGGAGGCTGACACCTTTCCAGGGTGATATAATAGACATGGGAAAAAGCTCAGGCACACATCTGTGATTTCTGCACTTCTCTGGCTGCTGCATTCAGTGAGCAAAAGGCTGGGCAATCAGTGGGGAAGGCAGAAGGCTTTGCTCATCTCACGAGTAAAAATATTTTCTTTCTTAACAGCATCATTAGAGCAAACTAAGCTGTAAACCACAGTGCTGCAGTCAGTCGCTGTTATCCCAGAGGATGAAGGCCACTACATTCACACCCTGTAAAATGTATTTAGACTATTAAAACCCCCTCTGCTAGTTCAGCTAATTATTTAACCCACAATTTTCTTCTATTTCAATAGTATATTGCTTGTTCCTGTTGTAATCACTTCTGAAACCAGCACTACTGACTACCATGAGAATTAGTGAAGAGCAGTTCCCTACATGCACTCTTAGTTCTGTATATCCCAGCTGTATTCCCTAATTAGTCAAAAGACCTTCCCTAACTCCCATCGTCTTCACTGCCCTTCTCTCTATTTGCTTTCCTCACATCCTTTTTCAAGTAGTGAGCAGAACTCCTCTTTGTATTCAATGTGCAAGCAAAGCTGAGATTTATAACTGGCATAAAGATGTTTTTCCATTTTGTTCTCCTTTTTTCCCCCAATAATTTTTATGAGACTATTTGCCTTTTCAGTGTCGCTGAGCACACAGATGGTATTGGCAGGGAACTACTCACAGTGACCTTAAAGATCTCCCTTCTGGATGTGAACAGCCAATGTATGGCTTTACCTGCTATATGCAGTACAAGTTATTGTTCCTGGGATCATTATTTTGCATTTATCAGCACTGAGTTTCATCTGCCATTTTATTACCCAGTCATTCAGGAGTGAAAAATAGTTCCACAGCTCATCTTTCCTGAGGGGTTTCCCCCCCCACCAACTGTAAATATTTTTGCTCTGGTACCCAATGTCATTGTTGCCCAGTTATAAATGCACTGCACAGTGTAATTCCCAGAAAAAGACTCTTGTAGGACATTTTTAGTAACTTTACCACTTTGCAAACAAGGCCATTTATCACTATTTTTTTTCTTCCTAAATCCATTGCATTATACTTGAAAGACTAAGAGGCCAGCAGCTGGAGAAGAAAAGGGGCAGGGAATAAAGTAATGTAATCTGTTGATCACAGCATCCACCTTGCCTGGAATCAATTTTATCCTGAAGCTACATAACAACCCACTGCATGATAACTTGGTACAGAACATTCCTGTGAATCTCTTTAATCAACTAGATAATGCGTTTTCTTTGGGATGTTGTTAGAGTTTGTCCCCTTCTCAACTGCCTCAGGGTAAACAGCTTGGTCCTGCCCCTGTTGACTTAAACATCACCATTCCTTCCTATTTCATACATTGACCTGCATTTTTGTCTCCTCAGTAACCCCATTTTAACTAAATATATAGCTAACGTACGTTACAATGACATGGAAATGGCATCAGTTGCTTCAGTTGTATTTTCAGTAGGTTCTATCCTAGTACATATGCAGGCTTGCCTTTGCCTTTCTTTAAGCATATTAACAGAATCTATTTAGGGTTGTTTCTGTTTGGCTGGTTGGGTAAGGTTCTTTGTTAGGTTGACTTATAAAATTCTCTTTAATGTTGGCCTAGCTTTTTCCTTGCCACGTCTGCTGCTCCCAAGTCCTCTCAGCAATACATTCCTGTTCTCAGTGTTGTGTGTTTCATGTTTAGGGCCTATCTCCATTCATATGCTGGTACCTACTCCAGTTTTCCCTGTTGCATCCCAGGCAGAGCAAACACAAACCAACATTGGAATGAGATAGTACACAGACAGCAGCATAGCTACGTTTCCAGGATGGAGCTGACTTACTCTTTCTTGGTCCAATGCAAGAGCAGGAAAAGACCAAGAATATCTGATCACATCAACAATTCCTCTAAAAAGCATCCAGTACAGTCATACCGGTCTCTTACAGTTGACTCCTCTCAGACATAATTTTTCACTGTCTTCAAAGACTCAGATTATTTTATTTATTTTTGCAGCAAATCTTCAGAAAAATACAGTATCACCACTGAAGACAGAAAAGATACTGCTTTCTATTTAAAACACCAACATGACAAGATGACTGGGCCAGGGAAAGAAGCTGCAGTCCCTCTTCTGCAGTATTTCATTACATTTTCACTTTACATCAGGCTCATCCTTCCCAAGTGTTGACTGCACAACTTATTGTGAGGAGCTGAGAACTTTCATTTTAAATAGAACAAAGGGGTAAAGCTGCTTTTGAAATGGCACAGAGACACTAAGAAAGCAGCTCCTTGATTGCTGGGAGGCTAATGGGAGATGCGTGACCTGCTTTGCTATTAGCGATGATTAGCGATGATCCCTGTTAAGAGACGAGTTGTACAGTGATACCATATGTGAGTTCATTAGTTGTGTACTTTTTGAAGAACACATCATCATACTTTACTGTCTGCAGTGGTAAAAACTCTTTTGTTTTCCAAAGAAAACAGATTGCAAACTCAGTCTCAATTAATTCCATTCTGTCAGACACTCGCCCATTTTTGGTACTTCATTCCAGGTCATGCTGATGCAAAATTCAGACGCGCCAACTGTCCGGCATGGGAGCTGTCAAACAGATTAGCACTTCAGCAATGACACAGCTACTACTTTGTCAGGACTGGGAACCAGTGTGCTGAAAATTAAGCCTAAGCTCATTTAGTTATGGGAAGAAAACAACTTTCAGTATAGAGGGGGTTGATCCTTAAAATGGAGTAGGACCATGACCTGTTCATGGAATGACTCTTCTGAATTCTCTTCCAAGACCATAGTTTATCCCCCTCCTCTACTAAATAACAGACGAAACATCTCATCATTATTTTTTTTATAATATTTGGTAATCTCTTTTTTTCTTTTTCTTGTTCCTGATTTTAATCCTTCCCAAAAATTCTTCCTCCCCCCTAAATTTAGACAGGTTATTACAACACAATCATTATTCCACCCACTGGTTTTGAAACGCCTCTTCTCACATGCTGATGCAGTCAGTGTTTTCATAGAACCATCTAGGTTGGAAGGAACCTTGGAGATCTAGTTCCAACCCCCCCTGCCATGGGCAGTGACATATCTTGCCAGACCAGGTTCCCCAGAGCCCCATGAACCTGGCCTTGAACACTTCCAGGGATAGAGCAGCCACAATCTCCCTGGGCAGCCTCTTCCAGGCCCTCACAGAGAGGTCCCACCTTTGATATGTAAAAGGTGTAAAAGAATGCTCTCCAAGAATTCTTCCATTACATCTCGTTTGATACGGAGCAACTCATATTTTACAGCTCTGCCATAAAGGGTGAAACTTTCTTAAAGCTGTTTACATCTTTAGGAAATTTTTGTTCAGGATTGTTTTTCTGTAACGAAACTGAGGAAGTCACAGTTTAGGGGAGCAACCAACAGTACTTGTATCCTAGTCCAAAATTATACTTTTAAACCGTTTAGCATTAGTGTTTTGGAGCACAGAAGCAGAAGATCTTAGCAAAAAAGGGAACTAACTAATAAAACAAGAAAATTACGCTGCTAGCTCTCTGTCTCCAAGTGTTACTTGCATCAACCCTTGCTTTGAGGAAAAACTTCCCAGAATGTCATTTTACTGCAGGACACATACAACATTCCTGGACCAATAACACTTTTTATCACAGCTACTTGGTTCTGGTGGGGTTTTTCTGTTTAGACCATTTCTTCCCTTTTGTTTGATGTAGGTCCACTATTTAAATGGTTGTAAAAATCCATTTAAGGTGCTGGTAGTGTCCCTGTTATGAAGCCAAAAGGGCTCTGGCATCAGAACATCCTGATTCTCAGAAGGAGAATATCCTGGGAAATGTGAATTACTATACATGGATTGCATTTTAAATCTCATTTGATAGTGAATGTTTTAGAGAAGAAAAAAAACATAAGAGTGCTTTCTGGCTAATCACCACTCACAACAAGAAGTTCTGTGTGAATGGTAAGATTTGTCTGCTTCCCCAAAGCAAATAACTGAAAAGAAGTATGTCGGCAGATTCAGAATTGTCAAATAATTGGAAAGGGAAAAAAATTAGAGATCATCATCCACACTCCTAATGCTCATCATTTTCCATGAAAATAGTTTTATATATTATGTATGAAGAGCATTTGCTCAGCACCAGGGTATTTTGGAAGCCTGCTGCCATCATGTTTAATGGATCCCAATGTCCACTTATACATATGTGACTTTTGCCGTAGTTAAAGAGCTTCTTGTTTTAAGTACAAGAGCAGAGCTCCACTAAGAGGTCATATAATGACTGCAGTATGAGAAATACCAATTTCAAGTGCTACCTGATCCCCATCTTTTACTTCAAACTTAAAATTACCATCCTGAAAGATTATAATAACAATTATCAAGGCAACCATTAAACCTTGCAAGAGAGGTCAAGGGCAATAGAAAGGGTTTCATCAAACACACTGCAACTAAAACTAAAACTAGAGGCAACGTAAGCCCCCTGCTGAATGAAGTGGGTGCCCTGAAGACAGAGGATAGAGAAAGCAGAGATACTGAACACCTTTTTTGCTTCTGTCAGTGCTTCTGGTGGCTGTCCTGATATCAAGCCCCAGACTACTGAGGCCCCAGAGGAAGTCAAGGCAAGATAGGAGTTTGCCCTGGTTGATGAGGACTGGGTTAGGATGTGCATAAATCCATGGGCCCTGATAGGCTCCTGATGCACCTGTGAGTGCTAAGGGAGATGCTGGAAGTTATTGCTGGGCCACTCTCCATCATCTTTGGTAAGTTGTGGGGATCAGGAGAGGTGCCTAGGGATTGGAGATGTGGATTGTGAACTGGCTGCAGGATACAAGCCAGAGAGTGCTGGTCAATGGGACAGAGTCTAGTTGGAGGCCTGTATCTAGTGGAGTCCCCAAAGGACCAGTTTCGTTCAATCTATTCATTAATGACTTGGATGAGGGATTAGAGGGCACTGTCAGCAAGTTTGCTGATGACACAAAGCTGAGAGGAGTGGTCAACACCCCAGCAGTCTGTGCTGCCATTCAGCCAGACTGGGACAGGCTGGAGAGTTGCTCAGGGAGAAATTCGATGAAATTTAACAAGGGCAAGTGTAGAGTCTGGCATCTGGGCAAGAAAAACCCCAGGTACCAGTATAGGTTGGGGACTGACATGTTGGAGAGCAGTGTAGGAGAAAAGGACTTGGGGTGTCCTGGTGGCCAGTAGGATGACCATGAGCCTGAATGTACCCTTGTGGCCAAGAAGGCCAACAGCATCCTGGGGTGGATCAGAATCGGGGTGGTTAGCAGATCGAGAGAGGTTCTCCTTCCCTCTACTCTGCCCTGGTGAGACCACATCTGGAGTATTGTGTCCAGTTCTGGGCTCTTCAGTTCCAGAAGGACACAGAACTGCTGGAGAGAGTCCAGCACAGAGCCACAAAGATGGAAAGGGCAGGTGTCAGGAGGATGGAGCCAGGGTCTTCTCAGAGTCATCCAATGATAGGACAAGGGGCAATGGGTGAAAGCTGGAACATAGGAAGTTCCACATAAATATGAGAAGGAACTTTTTCCCAGTGAGGGTGACAGAGCACTGGAAGGGGCTGCCCAGTGGGGTTGTAGAGTCTCCTTCTCTGAAGACTTTTAAAACCCGCCTCTATACGTTCCTATTTAGCTTGATCTAGGTGATCCTGCTGTGGCAGGGGGATTGGACTCAATGATCTTTTGAGATGCCTTTCAATCCCTAATGTTCTGTGATTCTGTGAAACCATAAATGTCATCACAATCTTCAAAGATTACATTTATGATTGCCTAGTTCTTATCACAATATTCAAAAGTTATGTTTAACCTTGCGTAGGTTATGTTTAACCCAAGCATAAGTGTTAGATGTCACTTAGGATGCTGAGTCCTTTTTGGATGTTTTACAGAATGAGAAGGCACCAAGTCCCTTACTGCCAGAAGCAGTTATGCAGATGCTCTGATCAGAGTCTTCCAGCTACTATCTGAACAGCTGGACAAAACTGCCAGAAGTATTCACCATTTAACTAACATAGCTCATTCTTTTCTTCACAAACTAATTGTGAGCAAACCATGCTTTTAACAAATCTGATAGACAGAGTTCTTCTGCTAATGCTTAAAGCCAAAACAAAGATTTGCAGAACCAGTCCACTGCAACCAAAACCAATAGTACCTAGTGCTACAATGTTGACTGTCTAGTCCCAGCTTATACCCAAAACTAAATAAAATTAAACACAGTAGACTTTACTCTTTGGAGATTTATAAGGGTTACTTGTGAATTAAATGTCCTAATGTGGAAAAAGACAGCTTCTACTTTGAATGCTTCAGACTGCCAATTTTAGCCACCAGAGTTGTTTGAATTTACAGCTCAAGGATGTCTGAGCACAGCTGGGATCACTAAGCTGGTACTCCCCCAGGTGCAGGACAGTTTAGAAGCATACAATAACTAAGTTGTTTGGGTTGGAAAAGGCCTTTCAGATCATCGAGTCTAACCAGTAAATGTACCAAGTCTGCTGCTAAACCCTGTCCTTGAGCTAAACCCTATCTACACAACTTTTAAACACATCTAGTCAAGCTCAATACCTGGAGGTAGCTTCAGTGCTTTCTCATATCTTGGCTTTCTTATATAAACTATACAGGTAGTAAAATGTTGAATTACTAAGTTAATTACTCCTATATTCTTAAGATGATGTAGCCTTAAATTATGAAACCTATTAACATTGACTTAATTGTAAGAACAGTTTAAACTACAAGATTAACTTTAGTGCTAGTTGGTTTTCTGAAGTACTCTAACATCTGACAAAGATCACATAACAGCAGAGTTTGACTGCTGTTGAGTGATGCTCTTGATTTCAAATGAAACCATGCAATTGGGAATGTTACTCGTATACCTCTATGGGACATTTACACAGAAAAGGAACTACATCCGGAAAAAAAACATCTGATCAGAACCAAACATGCTTACACATAGCTCAAAATCACTAAACATAATCTACCCTTCTTCTACTTAGATTCATTATACACCATCTGAATTCTTTGTCATACAACTCTCACACTACAAATTGGTATGAAATTATTACCAAAATGAGCAAGAATTGAAACCGAGTAGTTTCACCCCGTATCTCAGTTCTTACTCTTGGTATCATATCTGTGACCCTTCCTCATGCAGATCTAGTTGCGATTGAAGAATGAATAATAAAAAAGCACTATTCAGGGGAGTAAAATTATTGCCCACTTACACCAGGAAAAGGAACAAGGTAATGGTTGTTATAATTAATTCCTTGTTTAGGAAGTGCAGTGGTGCTTATAATGCACCACTACAGCAGCTCAGAGTAAAGCATCTTCTTCTGTATGAAGATAAAGGCAAGGTAAATAATGACTGACTAAATCTTGACAGCCAAATAATCTCTTCTCCTTGTAACAGTCTGTGGTGTAATGAGTAATCAGCACAGCAGAGCAGTACTTAGGTGCATTCACTTACACTAAAAGTCTTTCTGATGGACTCAAGTGTAGTCAGGTAGAAATAGGTGACTTAAATTCTTTTTCCTTACATTTACACTGGACATTTCCTTTCTGATTTTTAAAATTAAACCAAGAAACAGAACTCTTAAAAGCTTTTCTTTTAATGCTTAAAGTGCTTTTCCTGGTTTTAATTAACAGGTACTTTGCTTGGGGGAAGGTAGAGATAATATATCTTGTGTGTGTTTTTAAGGACAGCCGTGGAAATACAAAGAATGATCACATTCCGATCTGAAGGACCAACCAAGTGCCAGGGCACAACTCCCACCTAGCAGTGCCTAAAGGCTTTTAATCAAGATAAACAAGAAAAACTGTAAAAACCTATCATGTTGTTTTATCACATTCTCTCAAAATTTGTAGGAGAGGAGAAAGAAAAAAATAAATCAAAGGTGGAACAGGAAGTTGGACACTTATTCAAGCTGATAAAATTCCAAAGTGTCAATGAATGAAGTAATGACCAGAAAAAGTATTTCTGAAGCACAGATAAATGTTCAACCTCCACACTAATTTTTCCAGTATTTTAATGCTATTGATGTGGTGGTCTGTTTATAACCATGAGACCAGTTTTAAAGTCTGATTATGAAAACAGAATTGTTTCAGTGGAAAGATGATATTTTACATGCACTTATAAAATAAAGTGCCCAAAAAGAACACAAGAGAGGGTAGTTTATGAATTGTTCGCACCCCCTAGCTGAATGGGGCTTTTTGTATACAGCTATTTTAACCAATATGACAAATCTCAAAAACCCAACTGAACACTCCATCAGAAATCTACTGATCTTGATTTAAAAACATACAACATATCCATATTTAGAAGACTAGCAATGGGTATTACAATTTCTGTATTCCAAGCCTCAAATGCTGCAACAGGTTGCAGAACACTAAAGTGAATAATGTTCTTTATGATCTTTATTTCCCCCGGTTTCCTCTACCTGCTTCTCTGTCATATGGTTAATATAAGCAAGTTCTGTAATGGGTTGGGAACACCCTTCAGTATACTTCCAAGCCCCAGTCTGTGCTACGCAGTGATGCCAAATACAGTAACTTTATACCCCTTGGTTCTGTATTTCATCTTCATTTTGCTCCTTCAATCACTCTAGAAAAGAAAAAGGGTTTGTTTGGAGGTTTCTTAAAGAAGTAGAATCTATTTATATATCAGATGTTCTAGTTCTGTGCTACATTGTGCAATCACAACAGTTGTACAGACTGGAAAACAGGGACGCTGATGAAGAAAGCCATTTTCTCCATAGCAGAACCACAAAGTTCTGGCTGTAATAAATACGGATTGCCTTACTCTGAACTCCTTAGCTACACTTGGCTTTTTTCTGTGGGATGCTGTTTGTGTAAAAAAAACCTGTAATTGAGGTATTCGAGCACTTTGCTGCATTTTTCTCTGGAACATAAAATGCTAATTACTGAAGCCCAACTTTGTTGATCTGATGAAACCAATCATCCATACAATTAATTAGGACCACTTTACTGACCTTTCCTCCATCAGGTAAAGATTATTTGATCAAAATAAATTTTATCTTCCCATTAAAAGCATTTCCTACTGTTTAGATTTCAATGTTATTCAAGTGAAGAGGATTCATAGTTTTCCTTCAATATGATTATGCCATTAGAATGCTTTTCAGAGGAGCACAATAATCTGCAAACATTAGAGGGAGAAAAGGAAATTGAGAGATAATGACAAGAAAGAGAGGCAAAGGGTAAAAGGACCATGAGCAATATAGCACAAAGAACTAACGCAGATGTGATACCAATTAATTATGCAATACCTATAATCTATTTAACTTCCCATCCTGGCAAGATGCCCAACTAATTTGTTTTGATCTCTGTTTCCCTACTTACCAGGTTGTTTACTGTTTCTTCCATGCTCCAAACTTACTCTGCATTGCAAGTGAGATGGGCTTGGAAGAAAAAGAGGTTCTTATGCTACTGCAAGGACCCAGAAGCAGCTCTCAACTCTGGAGTCCTAACACTACACGTTCAAAGGTAGTTCAGGGACATCTACTTCCTGTTGGAAAACTTGGACACGCAAGCAAAGAAAGACAGCAGGGAGAGTCCTCCAAGAACTGAATTGACCACCAACTCTCTGAAGATCAGTTAGAAGATAAAATAGGGTCTCTGAATTCTGCCTGATTTTTGTTCCATGAACAGACCCAAGAAAGCAGAATAGAAAGAATTCACAGACGTAGTTCTCTCTACTCTTTGTTTTGGGCAGATTTTTCTCAGTTCTTCCAATACAGTTGAAGCAGATCAGTCACTATTTCTTCAGATCAAAGTCAATCCTGCTGGCTACTCCATTCAACACGTACCACCTTCTAATGCTGCAGGAAGACACTTCACACTCCTACAAACCTTTCCTCATGTCCTTCAGCCATCCTTCCTTCTTTTGAATCTATCTTGCATTAGTTACATAAATTTAAGTGGTGTTTTGAAAACTGATGTCGAGCTTGATCAACCAGAATCTTCCACTCAGTATTTCTTAACCACATCTACACCCAAAATGGGCATTTTCTAGTGTGCAATTGTTGGCTTTATCATTTAAATGAGCATCAAACTGTAATCACAATGCACAAATACTCTGCAAAATTGTGCTGAAGTACAGCGGGAAAAGTAATGAGAAAAAAAAATTAGATTCCTTCAAATATAAACAAGCAAAAAGCCTTGTCGTTTTTCTTTTTAAATCAGTCTGGTTTTCACCAGAACATCTGCTGATATTTCTAAAGTCTTAAAAAACAACAAACAAAAAATTTCTCCCTCTTCTAATTGTCTTAATTAATAGATGTATTGTGCAAGCATCACTTCAATCAAGTTTTGCCAACAATTCAAGTCATGGTCCTGGCACTATTTTTCTACTCTTGACACTTTTTCCCCACTCTCAAAGGTATCATTTTAGTTCTCTGTATGTTCCCAGAGAAGACTCTTACACCTGCCACCTGAGTTCAGACATCTCTCAGATGAGCAGTGACAGGAAAATCCCTTGCATTTAAGAAGCTTCTATGCCATTACTGACACCACGTAAGTTGTCCAAGCGACAGTCCCAATAGGGGTCAATTAATTGCCCTTTCACCACGGACAAGACTCTTCCAGATCAATGCAGAAGTCTATTAAGTGCACTTGTCTCACTGCTACCAGATACAGAGCTACTCTAAAAACAAATGGAAAACATAGTCAGTTTCACTTCAAATTCTCACAGCACCAGCCAGACTCATTGTTATTGAGGAGTTTGTTCCACATACAAACAGAGAAGATTAATGTGCCTCTCCAGACTCCCCCAACTCCTGCTCTGCTGTCTGGTTAGTATATCAGCCCTGAAAAAAGCTGTCAGCACTTGACTCCAACTAGCACGTCCACCAAATGCTTTGAAACCCATGAGCTCAACGTCGCTTTGCAGGCAAGGATGGTGCCCTGGCTCAGAAATAATCTACACACTTAGTGGATATGTTTTGCCTACTCCCACATACTTCAAAACCCTCACGGCTATTGCAGCCTTTAAATACAAATCTACACCAATCAATCACAATTAATTTGCCTCAGAGATAATGGGAAGCTCAGAGGGACAAATGTTTTAGCTGCCGGAGTGTTGCCACTGGTGCTGTGCAACAACTGCACCATACATCACTTAGAAACACCAACATCTCTTCATCTGGTTTGTGTACTCAGCTTTCTTCTTAAGAAAATAGTTGCAAGGAACAGATGATTAATTCTAGGTTGTAGCAGAGGACTGTGTACAATATACAAGCAATAAAACCAGCCACAAAAGGTAAATGTTTATTGGAAATGGGATTTCATAATGCATTTTCCTACCTGCTACCTCATCAGTTTCAAGCAAGTTGCAATAGTAGCTCGCTTTTTACCCCTTCTGACCAACAGTGCTCTTTCACTAACACAGTCACTGTCCCCTTACCACTTTCAGTCACACCATTTTTGTCCTCTGTAGTGTTCACAGGCAGCCAACTCATTACTGCAGATTTACACTGGAAATGAGAATACTGAGAGCTGTGATGGCATTTGGGGTTACTTCTCTGAACCACAACAGCTGAAGCACTGAGCAGATGATCACAATGAGAAAGCTGCTCCAGGCTGAAGTTCAATACTTCCAACTGGGGCTCTGAAGAATATGTTCTCTGGGGCTTGATTCTTACACAGTTGCCTAGTGCAGATGGTTTTGCATCTTTCTCAGAAGTATTTAGTGTCAGATGCTCTCCTGATTGCTAAATCACCAGACTATACATTCCATATGTGGTTTCCATAGCGCTCACCCTTTAGTTTTAAAAGGCATATGGAAAGGTAAGTGTTTAGCATCAAAGTCATGATGTTTCTCTTAACCTGTGCCACCATTGTTATAGCTTGGCAGTTTTGGGAACAATGTGACAGAAAATCCATTCAAGAAGGAATATGTATGCTGTGGCAGCTCACATGTGACCATGGTAATGGGAGTACACCAGTTCTTCTCAAACCAACAAGGAGATTGACGTGGATTTGTCCACCACTAGCCTGAAGGCAGATGAAGCAAAGCAGAAATGTGAGTCATCCATAGCCATGTCTTAGTCTAAGCCTTCATGTATGTAAAAGAAGGGATAAGAGATAGGACTGAAGCACAAGATGGGAAAGCAGCATAATCCAGAGGTTCTCATTTGTGTGTGGTCTTAATACAGCAGATTTCAGAAGCTGAATTTAATTAGAACAGTAAAAATCCTTTTAGCAGAAACTGTAAACATCTAGAAATGATCAGCTGGATGACTCTTAACTTTAAGCCACCATATATCCAGAATGATGTCAATGTCTTTTGGAAAAAGCCAGATATACCACAGGATTAAAGCAAACATCTCACACTTTCCCATGGTTTTTATTTTCCTCCCCAGCAGCCAATATATACAGATCATTTTATTTACTATTGCACACAGAGGAACAGTTCTGTGTGTGAATCTCCCATTAGTGTAAATATAATGGATATATATTTCACTATATCTAGGCTATCTTGCTCTACAGAGGATAATTTTGCTAAATACTATTATACTTACAGTTTAATGACTTGAAAATCCAAGTAAATATTCTGATTTATTTTTTAAGAAGGCAAGAACTTGAACTAAACCTCTTCTGGCTCCAGTCTGACACAGCTAACCCAACTCCTGCCCAGTATTTTCAGTCTGTTAAAAATCAAGACCAGTTCCAGTTTCTCTCAGTCTTAAAACTCAGAGTAAAAATGGAAAAACACTGACATATGGTTGAATAAATGTAATTTTTGTTCCACAACAGATAAAACTGTGCTACTTAGTCACACATTCAGCAACTGGAAAGGAGGAGTTAGCCTCCTTCCATCCACTACATCACTGCTCTCAATGCCTTGCATCAAAAAGACTCCCTGCACATCTCCATTGGGCAGAGGTGACTCTTACACCCTGCTCTGCCTAAGGGACCTGCTCTTTGCCCGAGTGCTCCTGCTCAGTTGTCTTCTGCTGCTCTTGCCTTGCAGAGAGCCTACAGCTACCTAGATTTGATGTAGCCACTGCACACACCAGCTGGAAAGCAGAATGGTTCCTTCTCCCCACCAGCAAATTCACCAAAGAAGAGGCACAGACTAATACAAAGAGAAATTGAAACAGCCAGAAAATGATGCTTATTGGTCTGAAGGGATTTATGCCACAGGCAAAAGCTAATACCCCCTTGCTTTGACAAGAGATGATGCCAAAAACTGGCTCAAGAAAATTCTAACACATCACCTTAGATCTGTCGCCATTTTATGTGACTCAGAATAATGTATTACTGTCACTAGATGATGTTCTGGTCCGACAGCCACTGGGTAAACAAGGGATTCCTCCCATACCCAAAATGCTTGGCGAATTTGAGTCATTCTTGCTCTTGGGTAGAGGCTGGAGCTTTAGGAACAGAATGGTGACTGCAGAGAACCTAGAATATTATCCAGCTGCAGAGAACCCATCTGTTTTGGGCTCATACAACAAGCTTTTGCATACAAAAATCTGTTAACAAAAGTTTTGAAGACATGTTTTTTAAAAGGAGGGGGGAGGGAGGTGAATGTAAGTTTTATCGCTTTCAGATGGTTTGTCTGCCCCAGCCTAGAATAAAAAGTTGCCTCTAAGTCAACGGAGCTCCGCTGCTCACAGTAGCAAGACCACAGCTTTGCCAAGATCTCCAAACATCCTGTGGAAATTAAATGTCTCATCATGAAACATTTTCTGAACATGGATTCCACGAAATAGGTTGGTCTGTTTGAGCGAAAACACAGTGTGAATCATTATCGGTGTAATTAATGAGCTGGATTGTGCTGCAGGAGAGCTGCACTGCCCCCATGCCAACTAGCCAAGGGGTTTGCTTACGAAAACATTGGCCATGGCTTACTGAAATGCCAAATTTGAAAGATGACCATCACAGGGAGTCCATACAGCCTTGAGCCCATTTTATCTGAAGTCTCATTTCAGCAACCTCTGTTGATGTTCTGCCACGATTGTGACATTGTCATAGGTTACCTGAGGTGCTGTGCAAGTTACACAGAACCACCCACTGACCACATACAGTCATGACACAAACTGCTTGTGCCTTAACAGCACAGTTACTGCCTTTAAGGGCTCGGCTGCGGCTTTTTGAATAAAACAGCCAGATGACACCTGGCAGAGCATTTCATGCTTTCATTTGACATGCCAGTTTTCTTTCCCTCTTTTCAAAAGCAAGAAGTCTTAACATGTCACCAGTATTCCTCAATCATTGTGACGCACACCTACTGCTTTGCTGAGAGATGAAATGTCCTGATTAACTCATTCCTACCTAACTGACAGACTGCAAAAGCTTTACTTGAGCATTTAGCAGACTGCTAAAAGGATGATGATGTACACTGTCAACACTAGGAGAATAACAGAGACAAAAATCAAATGCCAACAGAATTTAAAACTGTCTTTTACTTTTTATTGCAGGCACAGTCAGCTCAAACCCAGACCCCAACTTTCCTCCCCACCTCCCCCAACCCAGCCAGTGCAACTACTACAATCATAGAATCATTAAGGATGGAATAGACCTTAAAGATCATCCAATCCGACCACCAACTCATGTGCACCGTGTCTACTAAACCCTGTCCCCCAGTGCCACATCTACACTTCTTCTGAACATGTGCAGAGACAGCAACTCCCCCATCTTCCTGGGCAGCCTGTACCAACCCCTGACTACTCTGTCAGGGAAAAACGTTTTCCTGATGTCCAATCTAAACATCCCTCCTGTCACAACCTGAAGAGATTGAAATTTCCTGAAGGAATTGATGGATTTCACAGAATGTTACAGGTTAGAAGAGACCTCCAAAGAGACTCTCCCTGTTGGAGCAGGGTAAGCCTACAGCAGGTGTACCCAGACTGTCTCCCATCCAAGTACAAACCAGGCCTGACCCTGCTTCATTAATCCAACAATTCTATCTCTATGTCTCTTCATCCACTCCTTCACGGTATCTAGCAGCCTCTCTTGACACTGGAAAGCATAAGAGGACTTGGTGGAAAAAGATGTAGGGAGATAGAAAAGTAGGCAGCCAAGAGGCTCTGGAGATGGCATAAGGTAGGAGACCATTGCCTCTAAAATGAAACCATTTTCCCCCATAGAAGTAATACGTCCATTTGTCAAGATGACAGCAAAGTTCAAGGGTTCAAGACCTGTGAAATTGCTTGATGACATTTCAGAGGCTTGGCTCAGCTGCTGCAGACAGCACATGGCAGGGATCATCTGGTTTGCAGAGCAAATTGTCATGGTTTTACTAAAACACATGGTGAACCTGCCTCTAACATTTTTCTCTCAAAAAAGCAAAAGTACATTAGAAAGAAAAAATGTATTCTCATGACTTTAGAAGACAATATCACCCTTTGCTGCAGAAAACAAAAACAATAAGGATTTGGTTTTATTTTTATTCAAGAGACCTGCTTTTGCCACTCAAACCTCTGGAGAAGCATTAGATGAATAAATCATTATCCAATGGAAAATCTGCTTATGAAACTACATAATTTTATAGGGGTTTTTATGACAGCAGATTTGCACTTCAACAGGAACATCCCGACTTTGATTTATTTGGATAATCTGTATCTATTACAGATTCTTGTGTTTGCCATTAAATGAACAACCAAATTCAGCCACTTAAACTTAGTTCTTAATGGTGGAGGGTTTTCAGAAGCACTTGCCATAAGCCTGCTTTTCTCTCACAGAACACAATATGAGCTTAACTCTAGCCTGTAGGAACAGCTGAATATATCCAGAAGCCAAGACTATACCAGAGTATGTGACAAAGTCATTACAATCTACCCCATTATAACAAAATGTTCAATAGTTGTATTATAATTGTCAAGAGTTTCAGGTGCAAATGCCACAGAGATGTTTTCACAGACACCCATTATGTAAAAATTTGTCAGTAGCTTGATAAAAGCTCATGGTGACCAGGTAGACTATAGGTGACAAACATGTAGTTCTGTTCTCTAAGGATCCAGAACTCCATTCAGATTCTGAACGGTCAGTGACAGAAGACAGGGATACAAGCCAATGCAGAAACACTGGGAGGGCAGAAATAAAGTTTAACATGTGAGCAGGACAATATGGTAATTTCATGAGGTTCAGCAAGGCCAAGTGGAAGGTCCTGCACCTGGGTTAAGACACTCTCTCGTGTCAACAGCATCTGCAGGACAAACGAAAGACTGTGGGGAGACCCTACCACAGACTTTCAGCACTTAAAGGGATCTAAAAGAAAGATGAGAATGGACTTTTTTGCAGGGGCTGTTGTGACAGGACAACGGCTGATATTTGAAATACAAAAGAGAGGACATTCAGACTAGATAAGACATTTTTTACAAGGAAGGTGGTGAGACACCAGTCCAGGTTGCCCTGAGAGGTGAGATAAGCCCCATACCTGGACCCATTCCAGGTCAGGTTGGACAGGGCTCTGGGAACTTGCTGTAGTTGGACATGTCCCTGGTCACTGCAGACAGTTGGACTAGATGAGCTTTGAAGGTTCCTTCCAATCCAAGCAATTCTATCATTCTACAAATAAAACATGGAGAAAGCTGCCTTGCAATCCTTAATCTGAAACTAAACATGAAAAAAACTGAACTGAAAGGAGCAAAATATAACATCAAAGCCACTACTCTACCATCTAGTGCTGTCCTAAAGCCCATGAGGATATCCAACCTTTCACTGATCCTAAGTGGATATAGTCAAATGGAGACAGAGCAGATGGTGTCATCATCTCCATCATGCTTTGACAAACTTTAAATCACTGCATAAAACTCTCATCCCTGCTACAAACCCTTTTCGTGTCTCTTTCCCTTTATTTCCCCTGTTAGCTTCTTTCAAGAGTCTGGCAAGACACTAAGATAGCAAATCTGCAACCATCTCATATGTCGGATGACACTCCAACCTCTTGAAACTTCTGAAAGGCAACAAATTATGCCTGCATGTCTTTAGCAGTGAGGCTGCAGCTAAGAGCAGGATTTTAATATCATTTGCATGTATCTGGTATACAAAAAAGAGATCTTGAGTGTAACTCGCTGCAACAGTTTGAAAGAGTCACATGCTCTACAGTAGAGAAACATTAAGTTGGTAGAAAGGTATTTCACTTGTGTGCCTGCAAAAAAACTTGCTGGAAGGCTAAATAAAAATCTGATACCCAGCTTTTAATAAGAATGTGGAAAAAATGGAACATACTGAGAAAGGAATAAAAAAAAATTACTTAGGATTTTAAATTTTTTTAATTCAACAAAATTGCTTAACCTCAAGTCTACAGGATAATTTCATCATGGTGTGCAGGAAACTGCATGCAGAGCAGAATTTGAGGGTGCAGAATACTCTTCAGTGTGGTAAACAAAGACAAAATGAAGATAAAATAATTGAACCCGAAGCTAGATGCATTCAGATGAGAAATAACAGACCCATTTCTTATGTTAAGAGACACTAATAGCTTACCTGGGATTCACCATCACCACACATTTTAAAATCATGACTAGATAAACACAATTCTTAGTCTAATCCAGGCAAAACTGTTGGATTTAAAACCAGAATGCAGGTGGAGGTCAGTAGCTCACATTAACACTTGAGGTCAGACTAGACAATCACAGTAGTCATTTATGGCCTTAATTTATAAAAATCTGAATACTCTTACCTTAATTCTAAGGCAAGGTCAAAAAATTTATATTAAATTAGCTCTTTTCAATTCAGCCACAGGACCACAAGTTGCTGCAATTTTTCTGCCAACAAACACCATTTCTTAAAAATCCACTTTCAAACTGCACATACAAGAGAAATCGTTCCCCTAGCTCTATGTGTTCGTGCTAATAAACACCACAGAACATGTCCACTCAGAAGAAAGAGCAATTAATATCCATGCATGACTTTAATGAACTGAAAACAGCTGTAAGGTACAAAGAAAACAACAAATCTAGGAGAAATACAGCATAAACTGAATAATTAAGAGGTTTCACGCATCACCATTTGTCCATTTGTTACTCCTCAGGTATAAACACAGGAAGATTATTTATCAAATTTGGGAAAGACCATGATAAATGTGTACAGGCTGCAGTGAATGGCTTCAAGGTGTCTGCACCACAAAATCTCCTGCAAGATTTTAAACAGGAATGGGATGGGCAGGTGGGAACTCATAGAAGAAAAAAAAAATCAACTGAGAACTGTTGAGTGCCAACCTTAGAAGTCACTAGAATCTGAGCAATCACCCTTGGACACCACTACTATGGATTTTCTCTGTTCTTACACTCACATGAAACTGGCAATATTGCAGGGGTTTTTTGATTCTACATATCCTTCTGATGTTCAAATATGCTAAATGAGCTAATCTGTATGGGCATGGATGTACTTTAGCATTATCTTTCATTCATTTTGTTGAGAAGACTTAGGGAGTTTTGCATCAAAAAAAATACATCTTCTAAAACAGATGAATAATGGAATAAAGAAATACATCCACTGATTGCTAGACCTCCTCTACAGATTTGCATCACAATTTTGGAAGTCTGTAAAGGGAAGATCAACTCTGATTCTTGTATTTTCTTATTCAACCGTCATCACTACACTACTTCTAAACACACTACAGACAATGAAATTAAGCTTAGTTCCACATTCACTCACACTGAATTGCAGCCTTTTCCTCCTCTTCATGCATAACCATCGCATCCAGGTCTACAGAGCGGCATCCAAAACCAGGTGGAACCAAACTGACAAAAGGCACAGACCTATTTACCCTGCAACACATCCAAGCCCTAAAATAAGTTTAAAAGGTATGGAAGGCTGAATTAAATGAGTTATTAACATTTATATAGCTATGGATTTTAAATCTCAATAAAGTTTAATTCAATGCATAACTGATAGAATTCTTCCCATAAGAGAGACTCTGTAACTCAAGTTTCTTTGAATCATTATGATTTCGGGGGTACTTTGATGTGACTTGCAACACAACAAAACAGAATTTTATCAAGTACCCCACACACAGTAGAATGCTGATATCTGCAGGAACAAGTTAGAATCACATGCAATCAGGAAGTGTTTGCAATCTGCATTTTTTTGCGTTCATTAGCAGAGTACTCACTTTTATATTCATTAGGACAGTATCACACAGAATCAAGAGAACATTAGAGATTGGAAGGGACCTCAAAAGATCATCTAGTCCAACCCCCTGCCACAGCAGGATCATCTAGATCAAGTTGCACAAGAACACATCCAGGCAGCTTTTCAATGTCTCCAGAGAAGGAGACTCCACAACCCCATTGGTAGCCGGTTCCAGTAGTCCATCACTCGCACAGTGAAGTTCCTTCTCAGACTGATGTGGAACCTCGTATATACCAGCTTACACTCATTGCCCCATGTCCTATCATTAGATGACACTAAGAAGAGGCTGGCTCCATCGTCCTGACATCCACCTGTCACATATTTATAAACATTAATGACATCACCCCTCAGTCTCCTCTCCTCCAAGCTGAAGAGACCCAGGTCCCTCAGCCTTTCCTCATCATGGAGATGTTCCACTCCCTTCATCATTTCAGTGGCTCTGTGCTTAAGTCTCTCCAGCAGTTCCACGTCCCTCTTGAACTGAGGGGCCCAGAACTGGACACAACAGTGTCCACATGCAGTCTCACTAGGGCAGAGTACAGGGGGAGGAGAACCTCTCTCGATCTGATAAAGACCCCCCTTCTCATCCACTCAAGGATGGCATTTGCCTTCTTGGCCACAAGGGCACATTCTGGCTCATGGTCCACCAGGACCCCCAGGTCCCTTTCTCCTAACACTGCTCTCCAACAGGTCAGCCCCCAACCTATACTGGTACCTGGGGTGGTTGTTGCCCAGATGCAAGACTCTACACTGACCCTTGTTAGAGTTCATTTAATTTCTCCCCTCCCAACTCTCCAGCCTGTTCCATTTCCACTGAATGGCAGCACAGCCCGCTGGGGTCCTCTCAGCTTTGTGTCATCAGCAAACTTGCTGAGAGTGCTCTCTAATTCCTCATCCAAGTCATTAATGAATAGATTGAAGTGGTCCCAGCTGGGCTTCACCTGTGAGATATTGTGACTTTTACCGGATCCTTCTTTCCTCCCCCAAGGTTCCCTGGTTAAGGGGACCTGCCAATCACACAAAAAAATATCAAGAAATAGCATTCAGGGTCTGGCTCTGTTGCTCCGTGCAGTCTGAGCACAATTTCCAGTTTTGCAGCGTGAAAGCCGCCTGCCATTCCACCACACCACGTCCCTTCTCACCTTTAAGTCAGACATCTTCACAATACAAATAATTAAAAACACACAGAAATCTTGCTGAATTCACTTGGAAGAGTGAAAAATACAAGGGAAAAAATACTTTTTCCTCCCAAATACACAAAATCCATCAACATACCAAAAAAGCAGTGGTTTATCGTCAAAAATTGCCTTCTATGGCTTTAAGTCACATGAGTAAGTCACAAAGTGGTCCCTTGTTTGAGCTGAAGTCAATTAATCTTTGGCTGACTCTTCCACACATTGATTTATTCCCACAAACCTGAGGAAAGGAATAAAGGAAAGGAAGACAATTGTTTACAGGCCTTCCCCTTGAGGGCTATTAAGAGGTGTTTTCTGCTCATGTTAGGAACTATAGTAATTTTTTTATTTCCATTTTTTTTTGCACTGTTGAGAACACAAATATCTCTACTTTTAAAAGCTGGAAATCTAATAAAGTATAAAAGCAACCTGGAAAAAATGTTACCTGCTGAGTAATTTAATGAAATAAAATATTTTAAGAGCCTCACCTCGAATGGTGCTTCTAAAATAACTCAGATGTGCTTTACCAAATTTTTCTGAACAGGAAGGGAGTAAGAGTAGGGACGCTCTACAACACCAGCTAAAGAACCGAGAATTCCTTACTGACATATAACATTTTAATGGTGTTAACAAAAGCAGCAGTAAATTCAAGCAGATGAAGAGCATGAAACAAGGTTGTGTACTGCAGGGTATCAGATGCTTTTTAGAAATTAATCTGTTCTGAAATTACTGCTATCCCAAAAGGTCAATAACTAATATAACAATAAATAATAATAATAATAGTATTATCACTATTAGCTTTAATGAAACCAGATTTTCCACTCTTTAATTAGCACCAATAAGCTCAAGTTAAACTGATTTACAAAGATCTGAACAAAAAAAAAAGCACCTCTTTAGCATTGTAATTGCACAGTGGCGTAACTGATTACCAAAAAAGCTCAAATCACCTCCAAATTTATTTGAAAACAACTGAGGCTCTAAACAAGATGAACTATCTAAACAAACAGTCAGTGGAAAGCAAAGAAAGAAGAAGGGTTTAAGATGAGATTTGGCAACCTGATGGATATTGGTTGTAGCTCCCAAAGATGCCTCAGGCTAAAGGCAAAGGTAAAAAAGGAAGGGAAGTCCTAATCTTGCCTTTCTTAAACACCAGTTAACCCAGAGCAAAGGGCTTGAAACATCATTACAGAAAGTTATGGAGCACTCCCATATCCCTTTTGATCAAGTCCCACAAGAAGGTTGCATCTGCTGTATATGCTGATCAGTCTCATGAACCGGTTCCAGATGTTTCAGCACTTGGCTGCTCAGTGTGGAAGAGCTACCACAAAGAGATTTTCCCTCTGGTTTAGCAAGGAATATCTGACACAACTGAGGACATTCAGATATGGAACAGGAGACAAAAATCCCCACTGAGTATAATCTGGTTAGAAAACAAAGACCTTCTGAGAGTTTTGAATCACACCACAGTGTTCTAGTCATCTTGCAGCTACTGCTGAAGTTAATCTACAGCTCTACAAAGAATACTCTCAGAGCCCAGGCTTTTTCTGGTTTACCAGAAGAGTCCAGTTCTGAGTCCAGCTCCTTATAGAGTCCTCTGTCATCTCCATATAACTCTTCTGACTTACCCAGAGATATGCCAGGTTTCCGTTGCATGTGCTGGTGCAGCTAATAATTGTAGCATAGCCTCAGAACACAAAACACAGTTCTGAGATCATAATTCTGTTCCTGAAGAACTGAGGCACTGCTGACTGCCACAAACAAGCATCTATGAGCCAATGGAATCCACAACACTTAAATTCTACAAGAGAATGAGCTTGTAACAGGCAGATTCTTTGAGACAGAGTTGATTGCATTACTACTTTTATTGACAAACAAGATTAGTAAATGGAAGCCCCAAACAGATTGAAAGCATGCGGCTTAGAGATTTCCAACTGTGTCGCATAAATTGGCTCTCAATTAATTCATAGCAGGTTGGACAGGAGATGTATCCTAAATGATGGCTTAAGAAGTGCAAACACCAATATAGTATTAAATGACAAGTGTATGAGATGTGGAGGCATCGTTGCTAGGCTTGTTTAAACTTCCAATAACCATCAAGAAGACAGTAAACAGCATGGTAATGAAATCTCCAGATTAGAGAGATTAGAACATGGGCTGAAATTACCAGCAAAATGTAATTTGCAGAGTCACCGGCTAAGACATCTGGACAAACTAATCCAGGAGGCTGGCCTGTAATAATTTCCAAAGGTAATACAATCCTATATAAAGAGTCATAGGTGTATAGGATTTATTTTATATGTATATAGGGACCAGATAGAGGCAGAAATCCTGTCTGTGAGTGACAGGAAAAGAAACATTTTTCAAGAAAACATTTGGCAATGTCTCAAAATGGATTTCACTCTTTCAATAAGTTTGCCTTTAGGAGTAGAGGAAAGTTATCAAACACCACCGCCTTCATCATACAGCCTCTGCTGCACCCATGAGTTTATTCCAGAAGTGCCAGTTTGTGCCTGAACTGCATTACATTTCCAGACCCCAGCAGTGAATCTACATGCTTATTATTATATTAAGTCTTAGGAGCCTAATTAGGAAGGTAGCTGCAAACAAGACAGTTCAGAGGAAAACAATGAAAGGGATAAAAACACCCCAGAAAACATGTTCCAAAAGAGGAGTTAATGGAGTTGGATGCATTTATGATGGTACAGGACAGCTCAAAGAAAAGGGTAGAAAAGTACAATGCGACTATCAGTACCAGACTATCATAAAGCTACGCTGATTAAGGCATAAGGAACTATAAAAAAATACACCTATATTTCAACATATGATATTATTCACTACAAAATACTGCCCCGAGTCAAGCCACAGCATCTTCAAGCATGAGTGAGCAAACCCACAGTGAGCATGTGAGTTGGGATGTCTGTCATAAGCACTTAGTTTTCCTAGGTCTGTACATTAATAAATTAATTCTTGCAAAGACATTCACCTACTTACTAACTAGTATCTATATTAGAAAGGAAAGTGTCTGCGTAGTGAAGTATTTTGTCTCTTTAGTCCTTTCAAATGCACACCAGCCCCATTAACTCTCTGATGTATGAGCCTCATCTATTTCTAAATGTAAAGACAGACAGATAAGAGTTTTCTTCATATTATAAATGCAGGATGTGGCAAACCCGGAACAGTATTTCAAATGCAGCTAAACAAGCATAAACTTGTACTGCCTTAAGTATCTAAATACAAGGAGCTTCTTGTCCCTTTTGGCCCCTCTGTCATTCCGCAACTTCAATTTTAACTATTTAATCTCTATTGCTTTTTTATTCACTTATTATAAATGAAATGGCTGAAAAAGTTAGTGGAAAGGGCTTGCTTACTTCCAGTTATCCCACAAGTTAGTGTGGATTTTCAGGGAAAAATCCATTAAAAAAATAAAACACATCAACTCAATCTTTACACATTGAAATCAAACACTGTTTGTACTGTTTATCAAACTGGTAGTTTATTGGAAAACTACCACCCGTAAAATGCTCCCATCATCACAGAGTCTGCTCTCAGATCCTTAGACGCAGCCTTGGGGTTAACAAAGTGAGTACCTGCAGCACTTGGGTTTGTAAACTATGTCTAAATGTTGTAATAACACAACCTCAGGAAAATGTGATTTGTTAGATTTTGACAATTTTGGCTTGCAAAATTGCAAAATTCTCTGATTTGTACAACCACATAAGTATCATTAGTGGAAGAGCTGTTAAATAATTTTCCCTTTAAAAAGAAATCTAATTGCAGTTGCTTTTCAGCAAACTGCAATTATCCCTTTCGTTTCCTGACTAATATTGAGCAGCAATTAAAAGACCAAAATTTACTTAAGGGAAGAGATATCTGATGGAGTCAGCCAGCACAAAAGCAGTGTTTTACAGGATTGCAGGATTTAGAGGCACAGAAAGATTTAGGGCCAATTCCAGATTCCACATGGAACGTGGTCATGGACAGCTACATTCTTTTCAGGAGAGTCGTGGTGTGGTGGAACAGTGGGAGCTTTAAACGTGGCGAAACCAGAAGTCATGCTCAGACCGCAATGAGTGACAGAGGCAGCTTTTAGCCATCTGCACGTGGCCAGCAATAAAACAAAAAAAGTGTCAACCCAGTAGCAGAAGACCAGACTACGGTCACCACTGCATATGGATGTGGGAACCTAAACCAGAGGTTGCCACAGCAAATTGAGGCTGTGTAGGTGAAAGGCTGCAGCAAATGCCATAGCCTCTGCCTGATCTCAAGCTGTATGCAGTGTGAGCAGGTAGATTATCTGCTTAACTGAGTGACACAGCTGCAAGATGAAGCTGAAAGGCTATAAGCAGAAGTAGAAAGGCTCAGAAGCGTTAGAAAGACTGAAATAGAGATAGACTGATGGAGCCAGGCTCTGCAGTCTGGACAACAGCCAAATAAGATCCAGAATCTTAAGGGCCCCTGTATCCTGCACCTCTCAGATGGAAGACAGAAACCCAAGTAGAACAGGTTAGTGGAGCTAAGTGCAGGGCTGTGTCAGAAGGCAAGCACCACCTTGCCTGTCTCACCTCCCCAGGTGTCACTGAGAAATAGATATGACCCCCTCCTGGAAGACAGTCAGTCTAATAGGAACATAGAGGATAGACAACCAATTCTGAAGGTCTTATCACAGCTGCATAGATCAGAGAGGTTTTGCAGCAATATTACAACCTCCTCCACAAAGGCGAAGGGTACTAGTTATTGGAGACTCACTCCTGAAGGGAACTGAGGTCCCAAATATGCAGAGTTGACCCTCATCACAGGGAAGTCTGCAGTCTACTTGGAGCCCAAATCAGGGATATGACTAGGACAATTCCTAACATGGTGAGATCAGCTGACTATCACCCACTGCTGATCTACCAGGCAGTTGAGGATGAAGCTGCATTCCATAGCCTGAGGGAAATAAAAGATTTCAAGACCTAAGGACGTTTGGTAAAAGAGTTTAGGGTACTCATTACTTATATTCCACTCATTACTTACATTTTTGGGTGAGGACATGGGCTGGAATAGAAGGATTCAGCCCATAAATGCCTGGATGTGAGACTGGATCTACAGGCAAGGCTTTGGGTTCTTTGATAATGGCTGGTTTTATAAGACACCAGACCTGAAAGTTACACATGGGAGAGGTTTATCTCAGAAGGGAAAAAGTGTTTAGGGGCAGGAATTGACAGGGCTCATTCAGAGTGCTTTAAACTAGATTCAGAGGGGGGTGGAATTGTTGCTGGATGGGCAAGGTGGGGCAGTGGTCTAGTCTTGATGAAGACAACGAGGGTGAAATCAGGGCACTCAGCTCACTACCTGAAATGCCTGTACAGCAACACATGCAGTATGGGGAATAAGCAGGAGGAGTTAGAAATCTGTCTCCAGTCAGGTGACTATGATCTGATGGCAATTACAGACACATGGTGGAACAGCTCGCATGACTGGAAAGTGGCCATGAATAGCTATGTTCTTTTCAGGAGAGACAAACAAGCAAAGCGAGGTAGTGGAGTTCTCTTCATGTGAAAGAGCAACTGGAATGTATTGAGTTCTGTCCAGGGGCGGATGAAGAGAGAGTTGAGAGTTTGTGGGTGAGGATTAAGGAGCAGGCTAGCATGGGTGACACTGTTGTGAGTGTCTATTACAGGCCACCAGATCAGGACAAGGAAGTTGATGAGGCCTTCTACAGGCAGCTGACAGAAGCCTCACAGCCACAGTCCCTGGTTCTCATGGGGAATCTTAACTACCCTGATATTTGCTGGAAATCCTACTCAGCCAGCCAGCCACAGTCCAGGAGGTTCCTCTAGTGCATTGGTGACAATTTGCTGATACAAATAGTGGAGAAGCCCACTAGGAGAGGAACGTGGCTGGATCTTGTACTCAGCAACAAATAAGGGTCTGGCTGAAGCAGTGAAGGCTGAGGGCAGCCTTGGCTGCAGTCACCACGAGATGGTGGAGTTCAGGATCTCATGTGTCAGGAGCAGAATACCTAGCAGAACCACAACCTGGGCTTCAGGAGGGCCAACTTCGGCCTTTTCAAGCAATTGCTAGTGGAAGTCCCATGGGACAGGGTACTGGCAGGTACAGGGGCCCAAGATAGCTGGTTAACATTCAAAGACCACGTCTTTCAAGCCCAAGATCAGAGCATTGCAACAGGAAGGAAGTAAAGGAAGGGAGCCAGAAGACCTGTGTGATTATACAGGAGCTGCTGGGATGAACCTGGGAGTGCTAAGGGAGATGCTGGAAGTCATTGCTAGGCCACTCTCCATCATCTTTGGTAAGTTGTGGGGATCAGGAGAGGTGCCTGGGGACTAGAGAATAGCCAATGTCACTCCAATCTTCAGAAATGGTAAGAAGGAAGACCCAAGTAGCTATAGACTGGTCAGCCTCACCTCCATCCCTGGAAAGATGGTGGAACAATTCATCCTTTATGCTGTTTCTAGGCACGGCAAGGACAAGAGGCTCATTAGGGACAGTCAGCATGGCTTGAGCAAAAGGAAGTCATGCTTGACCAACCTGATAGCCTCTTATGAGGACATAACCAGGTGGATAGATGATGGCAGATCAGTGGATGTGGTCAGTCTTGCCTTCAGTAAAGCATTTCATGCAGTCTCCAACAGCATCCTCGCAGCCACACTGAGGCAGTGTGGTTTGGACAATAGGGTAGTGATGTGGATTGTGAGCTGGCTGCAGGATACAAGCCAGAGAGTGCTGGTCAATGGGACAGAGTCTAGTTGGAGGCCTGTATCTAGTGGAGTCC
>JAOXOE010032940.1:0-10598 GCA_028565055.1 Phoeniculus purpureus
GAAGGGAAGGGGAGGGAAAGAGAGAGAAAGATAGAGGAGAGGAGAGGAAATGGGAGCGGAGGGGAGGAGAAGGAGAGGGGAAAAGGAAGAGGAGAGAAGGAGGAAAGGGCAGCACTCTTCACATCCCTAATAGCAGATCTCTTTAATACTCACCATTCAGATCTTTTAGGATGAGTTAAAGCCCTGGACTTCAGTCTCAATGTCACGGTTTTTAGCTAGCGAGCAGGGAACTAAGAAGCCCAAGGAGCCTTATCTGGACCTGGTAGGAGACACCGAGTAGCTCAATTGGGCTGTGTCACTGTACCAGTCCCCTTTCCACTGTGGTTTCTCATGCTGTAAAAAATACAGTGCATGTGGTAGATTAAAAGAAAGACCATACTTGTCATAAAAGTGCATCTGTGATTGTAAAATCACTGAGGATTGCGGCATGAAACGCTCAACAAGAGTGTTGACAGAGAAAGAAAAGTCATAAAACTCTAAACAAATGCTTGTTCTTTATTAACACTCACTTGATTTCAGTGCCTAATAAACACAGATGAAAAAAAGTCTATGTCAAAAATTCAACACCTTGCCCCATCGGGGAATCCCCCATTAACATGAAATGTTTTGCAATTACTGGGAGAGGAAAAAAAAGGGAGAAAAAGAAGTCACAGCAAAAAATATAATCATATAAAATTAACACTCAGTTTGGCTTCAGCTGCCAGCCCTGAAGGGCACAGTGTGCGGTCGATTCTGGGTCTTGTTTACCACACAAGTGTCCCCGATGCTGATAGGTGCTTCTGTTTAGGTTGGTCATGAGATCTAGATAACGTAGTCATAGAAAAATAATGAGTCCCAGATCTGGACTACTGGGAGGTGATCCACACGCATCATGCAATTTGAAATCTTGTTGGTTATCTAAAATGTGACATGGTGATCCCAGAAGGTCTGGGTAGATGGACTTCCTTGAATACCTTAAAGCATTTGATACCAAAAGAGCTGAACCCTGTCTCTTTAACCTGGAGGAAAATCGCTAATGCATCCTTTTCTTGTGCTTCTTGTTCTGGAAGGGAAGTGTGACCTCTGGAACACAAATAATGAACAGCATTCATTCGTCTGCTGCTTGTGAGGTTCATTCTCAGTGCTTCTACATGGTTTGAGTTTATGTACTTGCTTTTACTAATTTTGTCAGAGAAGTTGTAAAAGATGTTATAACTTTTTTCTTATACAGCTTTGTGGAAGACACGGAAAACTGGGCTTCCAAAAAGAAGTGCATGGAACGTGTTTAGATCAGGAGTTTGAAGGGGGGGAGATGAGTAGCTTTTAAAAAGGTTGTGCTTTTCAGCAACCCCACCCAGGCCCAGAAGGTGATTCAGTTTTTAGAGTAGTAACGGCGACTTTGCAACTCTGAAATTTACAATTAAATTTTACTACTCTAAAATTTACGCTTTATAATTTACAATTAGTTGCCAACCGCTCTCTTCCCTCTTCCTGGATTACAGAGCTCGCTCCAGAGCACAAGGGGTTTTTCCAGCACCAAAAGCAATGTTTCAGCGCGTGGCTCACAGTTGCCCATTTGCAGCAGAAGCTGCCACATCTGTCCTGCGCTGATTTTGTTAGAGCAGATAAAAACCAGCAGCGATGTGCAGCGTTACAGACTTCCCTGGCTACACCGCGGTACCAATTTGACAACTTTGTCACTTGCTCTGGTTGTTCCTGAAGCTGTTGGAATTACATTAACACAGGTACTCCAGCTCAGGGTGTAAGCCTGCCTTAAACCCGCTGCACAGATACAGTCTTATCCATACTGTGCTGAGGCTATGGGAGGTACCTGGACGCTCGGTCCCATGGCAGATGTTTTAGTGTACGTGTATCTGCTAACGGCTTTAGCTAATAGATGCTTTCAAACCACGCACTGCACTTTGGAGCATTGATTAGCTAATTCTTCGCAGGCTATAGCTGAGATCTACAATTTGTTAATTAACGTATAGGGAGTTTAATATTGCATCAAACTTAATTGCACAGCTGGCACAACGTCTAGGTAATGCCCAGTTCTACTGCCTCTCTTTTCAAGTCTGTCACAATGCTATTCAGAGGCAAGACCTGAACCCAAGCAGGGGTGCCAGATGTCCCCAGCCAAGCCCCGAATTTTGTGTGACTGATGAAGGAGGGACAGAATTTAGACTTTCGTGTATAAGGAGTTAGGTGATGTGCCAAAGCAACGACTAAGCCTGTACCTTATCCACCTCAGGGCAGGCAGATGAGTAAGGATGTCATAGAACCCCTCAGTACTGTTTATCTTTCTGTGGCTGCAGGAATCACTCTGCCATCAGATTCTTCTTCTGTACAGAAGTCCAGGGCTCATAGGAGAGACACTCTGCTGAGTAGAGGTGTTACTGCTGTTGAGCCATTACCTTTCATCTGTTAACTACTGAAGTCAGCACATCCATAATGTGGAGCATTCATGGTTCCTACAGGAAACTGCTAACCATACCTAGGTGCAAAAATAAGTGGGTTATTCAGGACTGAACACCACACGGAGCATTCTTCTGACTTCCAGAAAGATTATGATGCTCTACACCTCTTGTTCTTCCTCTCTTTGATAGAAGTGCAACCTTCCAATTTGTCTAATGGTGAGACCACAGTGTTCTCTGCAGCTGCACTGTTTCAGGACTTGCATCTCTGACCCACGGGGAGATTTTTTAGAGGCAAAAAGCTGTGGTTTGTAGGAAAATACAGTATTATATTAAGTATTATAGCTGCATACAAATCTTCTCTGAAAGCATTCACAGCACCCCTGTGTACGCTGCAGAGGAATCTCAAGAGAAGGTCTCAAACTTCCCTAGAGAAATTGTAGAAGTTTTCTTTGTGCTATTGCACAGGGACCGAGCTATGAAACTGAACTGGATGAACTAGAAAAGAGATGGCAGCTGACATTTCAAACACATTTTTCCAACAGTAAGATCCCCTTTGGTATCAGAAAAATAGAACCACGCCAAGAGCACTGTAGAATCAGAATCATACAATGGCCTGGGCTGGAAGGGACCTCAAAAGGTCATCTAGTCCTTCTCCTTCCCAACTCAAAGAAAAGAACACGATAGGAAGTCCTGAAGAAAAGCAGAGGGCAAGATAAAACCCCTCTTGGGGTGGAAGGGAAGGCAGAACTTGGCAACACCAGTTTACTGCAATGTTATTTTCTCCCCATGTTTGCCAACTTTTCATCCAGGGAAACATGATCTCATAGTGCTTAAACAAAGATTTAGTGGCTAAGAGCAGAATCTGTGGGTGTGTGAAGAGCCTGACAGAAACCTTAAGAATTTATTTATGGCTGCAAATATTACATCCATATGGGAAAGTTCATTTGTCTTGAGTTTTATTCAGACACTGTAGAGACTGTTACTGATTTAATAGTCTATTGGAATATAGGGGGAAAAAAAGCATAGCAAGGAAAAAAACTAGTAATAAACCTAGATAATTAGAGCAAGATGTGTATAATTCCATTTAAGAAGTTGGTAACTCCTCTTCCTCTATCATGATTGTTCCCTAACCACAATTGTCTATTCATTAGGAGATAATTACCTTCGCTGCCAAGCCAACTATAAATGCAGCGTTTACAGGAAGAACAGGAAATTTCCAAGCAATATTTCTTGTCAAGACTGTTATTGTTATTGAGGTAGTTTTAATGTATTACATCCAAGAGGTCACACTAGACATACAAGTGTATCTGTGTGCATTTAATACGGTTCAAAATGACGGTCCCTTCCAAGCCAATGCACTCTACAATTCCATGCATAATGGACCAATTTAGCAAGGATGATTTTACTGATTAGGCTTTTCATTGCAGGCTGCTACCACACTGAAAACCATACAAGCTCACTTTGCTTCACTTCCCTTTGCTTTTGCAAATATTCAGGTACCAGCAGGGTCTGAGTGTTGTGGAGCTTCTCACACAAGAGTAAATACTGCAACTATAGCAATACAGCACTAAGCTATACTGCAACTGAAGAGTAGACGTGTTAACTAAGCCTCACACCACCTATGCAAAGTAGACAGTTAATTACCATCATCTTTACCTCAATAGATGAAAAACTGTGAAACGTGAGAAAATATGAGCCTGTTTAGAGAAAGACTGAGCTCAAGAACCCATCTTGCTCATCTCCGTCATCATTCCTTTGTTGTGAGCTGTGACTGCATCACAACTCTTAGCTGCCAGCAGACCGTGTGCACAGCTCTACGGAATGTCCTGCCTCAGGCTCCTGTGTCTTAGTCCACGGGTGACAACCACCATACCAACAAGGAAGACCTTAGTGGAGAGCCCAGCCTTCTTCCCCTTAGTTCTCCATATCAAGTGTGTAGATAACAGGTAATAAGCAACGTATTTAACCAGCTAAGCACCCAAGGGGCTGTTTTTCCACCACTTGATAGTCAGGAAAGAGTTTGGTGCATCCAGAATAAGATTTAACATGACTGAGCTCTGAGTTGCCACAGGTTAATGGAAAAAATTACATCCTCCTGCAAATAGCCTGTCTCCTAGTAAAAGATTCACTGACCCTAGTTTTGATTCTGTATTCTATTTCCTCTACTGTTTTCTTCATGTGTTGGTTTCACGCTGATATCTGAATTTGCACATAGCAATAATCTCCCTAAATGATAGTGATGTGTAGTAATTCTTTTACTGTAGACTTTTGAAATCCTTTGTTCGTACAAGTTCCTGGAAGGCCAAGAGTGTACAGTTAGGGTATATTTCCTACTTGAAGGATTAAAGGATTTGAAGCATTAAAAAATACACACAGCACACTAAAACAGCCTAAACTGATTGCAAAACTGCTTTATTCTCCATCCCGTCCAAGAACAGAAGGAAAACGTTGCCAGCTAAATGGAGTGATGGGAGAGCAATATGACCTGTGGAGGCTGTGCCTTTCCTGAGGTACTTTCCGTGGGCCAAACCATGAGGTCATTATTTCGCATGCAGAAGTGATGACTTTGCAAAATCATTGTCGTGTTGTCAGACAAGGACCCAAGTAGAAGGAACGTTCAGCGACCCACTCCTATGGAGAATAGAAAATGTAAACTGTTGTCTTCCTCCTTTCCCAATTTCTGCAAGATTTGGAGCCCAGTAGGAAGATTAATCCACGCCACAAGAACGATTTATTATTTGGTTCATCATGTGAATCCTGGTGGGTTTTTAAGTCACAGAATCACAGAATCATCACGGCTGGAAAGGACCTCCAGGGTCATCGAGTCCAACCTTTATCCTATTATCTAGCTGCTAGACAATGGCAATGAGCTTTCACTGCATGAGACAATTGTCTTCACTGGAGACACGCGGTCTCTCAGTGGCCAGTAAAGATGCACCTACAAATGAATGATTTATCTCATCCGCTTTGGCTGCCCATTTTACTATGGAATGAGTTGCCTTTTCAGAGACATTTCTCAATCAGCTACAGAGGGAATCAAATTATTTAGGTTTAGCCAAGAAACAGCTAAACAAAACTGACACGGATCCCACACATGATGTAATCTGTCAGTAAAACCACTCCAAAACCATTTCCATCTGGTGGCTGTGAACTAACACAAAACCACCTTCATTTCCAGTGTAGGGAGAGCTTATATTTATAAAGAGATTTTATTTCTATTTGAGATTTTTAATAACTGTGCCAAAGCAGCTGCTTTCTAATAATAGACTTAATATTCCTAGGGGAGCACATCGTCATCTGCTCGCAGCATGAATTGACCTGCATAGAAGTCACAGGTACATAGTTTTGTCTTCAATTGTTAAACTGGAAGGGGAAAAAGAAGTGAGAGGAAAAAACTTCAGGAAGTGGAGATCTCAATGTTTCAGTTGTTACAAGACCTGATCTTCCAAGTGCTAAAAATGTGCAACGAGGGGATATTTTCAGTACTATGTACACAGGTTTACGTGCCACGTTTCAAGCTCTCAAACATATTTACAGGAAATGTTAAGTCATGTCACCAAGTATTTTTCAAACGAATTCCTGAAAGACAGACAATTTATTTTGGAGTCATTTGCTGTAATTTAGATGCCTGCCATTTGGACATGTAAGTCCAATGTATGGATTACACTCTGTGCCTTTTTAAGGCTGTTAAAGGATCCCATTTCCTGAGGGCAATTTATCTTTTGCTAAGGCATTTGTAATAGGTCAGAAGAACGGCTTTCCATCTATTTTCCTCTGTTCAGTATCAATCAAGCCTAAGGTAATTATCTTAGATTTCAGTGCATTTTCAATATCCAAAATTCAGGAAGACAGTCCTGCTCTAAATACCTCTAAAAGACTCTGCTCTCTAAAGAACATCATCTCCCTGTCTGTGTTAGCTACTCACTCCTCTTAGATTCATAAAATATTTTTAGGTTGAGAAAAGCCTTTACGATTACATAGGAGGTTCCACATAAACATGTGAAGGAACTTCTTCATGGTGAGGGTGACAGAGCACTGGAACAGGCTGCCCAAGGGGGTTGTGGAGTCTCCTTCACTGGAGATGTTTAAGTCCAGGATACGTTCCTGCGCGACTTGGTCTACATGATCCTACTGTGGTGGGGGGATTGGACTAGATGATCTTTCAAGGTCCCTTCCCATCCCTAATGATTCTATGATTATCAAATCCAACTACTGTACCAAGCTAACTGTACCAAATCCACTCCTAAACCACATCCCTAAACTCCACATCTACGTGACTCCTAAACACATCCAGGGACGGTAATTTATTCACCTCCCTGGGCAGCCTGTTCCAGTGCCTGATGACCTTTTCAATAAAGAAGTATTTCTTACTGTGCAACATGGACTGCCCCTGGTGCAACTTGAGGCCATTTCCTCTTGTCCTATCACTTGTTACTTCCAACAGGAGATCAACACCCACTTCTCTACAGTCTCCTTTCAGGTAGCTGTAGACATCAATAAGGTCTTCCCTCATCCTTCTTTTCTTCAGAATAAAGAGCCCCAGCTCACTCAACCACTCCCCATAAAGCTTGTTCTCCAGATCCTTCACTCACCTTGTTGCCCTTTTTTGGACAAGCCTCACTGACTTTCTTGTATTGAGATGCCCAAAACTGAACACAGTACTTGAGATACGACCTCACAAGTGCAGAGTACAGGGGGACAACCAATTCCCTGCTCCTGCTGACCACAATATTTCTGATAGAAGCCAGGATGTCGTTTGCTGCTTTGGCTAGCTGGGCACATATTTAGTCAGTGATCAGTCCATATTCCTAGATGTCTTCCTGGTGAGCAGCTTTCCAGACTCTCTCTCCCAAGCCTAGAAAGTTGCATTGGGTTCTTATGGCCAAAGTGCAGGACCTGGCACTTGTCTTTGTTGAAGCTCATACGATTAATCTTGGCCTGTCCAGGTCCCTTTGTAAAGCCTCTCTACACTCAAGCAGATCAATACACCCCCTGGACTTGTGTCATCTGCAAACTTACTGAGCTCCACCAGCTCCTTCAGCACTCTTAGGTGTAACCCAAATGACCCCATTGACTTGTATGCGTCTAAGTGGTTTGGCAGGTCACAAACCATTTCCTCATGGATTATGCAGGTCTTGTTTGGCTCCCCATCTCACAGCCCAACAAGTTCTACCGTTGAACTTAAAAGATTCTTTCTGCCATTTTTTATCCAAGGGCTTCCCAGCCAAGATCAGACGGTGAAGCTGGAGCACAGTTGCAAACCCAGTCCTACACAACATTCACTGCACTGCACTGCCTCCTGTTCCCAAGCCTCTCTACACAACCACCAGCAAGATCAAGTCCAATTTACGTAGCTATTTGTATGCAGATTAGGGGATATTTTCAGATGAATTCAGCTTCATGTAGGAGGCAGGCAGCAGTTTTTTCCCAGGATGATAGTGAGGTTCTCAGTTTCTATTTTGCTCATCCTGCGTTTGTTGGCAGACTTGTTCCTGACACAGATTTCTAAGCATTTTGAAACCTAGTGTGTCACACACTTCATTGCATCCAACTGGGACTCTGTCTTCATTTCCTTGCCTTCTCCCCTCCAGCAGAGTCTAGGTGCTGCCTTCCCCTCTCTCACTAGTTCTGAGCACTATTTCACACACTTTGCGATGGCAAATGACTCACCTTCTGCCTCCTCCCAACACAGTTGGCTCATGCATATGCCAGAGCTTCCATCAGTGCTCTGTTAGCCACATACCAGGGCTTCTTCTGACAACCTTTTTTTTAATGTCAGGGTGTTCTTCCCTTCCCTTAGTGTTTTCCAAGCACTCTGACTCATCTGCTTCTTTACCAGAGCCTAGCATCTTAGCCTCTCCATTCTGCTCCCCGGGTACAGTGTCTGTCTCCCCACTCCCAAGCCTCGAGTGCTTCAAATGGGCACACTTCTCAAGCCTTTGCCTAGCACCCCATCTTCTCCCACCACCACCTCATAGGCTCACATACTTCTTCACTCTGTCCACTAGTAGTCTTGCATTGTTAGTCTCCTGCCACCTGCAGTAATGTCTGTGCTCTTTTGATCTTTCAATCTTCACTTTATTTCTTCTTGATCTTGACTCTTTCCATGTATAGTTCTGCTTCCAGCACCACTATTTCCCACCCACTCATTTTCTTTCTTTCCTATCTCACCACACCTCACAAGACTCTTTCACTGCATCACGTAGACATGAAGCTTAGGGACATGGTTTAGCAGTGGGCTTGGTAGAGTTAGGTTAGCGGTTGGACTCAATGACCTTAGAGGTCTTTCCCAGCCGCAAAGATTCAAACACTCTGAAGATTCCTCTCTCATATTAATCTTTACCAATTTGCACATCACTGCTAACAATCTTTGTCTGTAAAGCCCTTTTGTGTTACACCCAAGTCACTCTGTAGGGAAGTGCTTGTCATTTAACCAGCTTATTAGCAAGCTTAACTTTACCCATGCTTTGAGTTTCAGAAAGTCAACATTTTTCTTCAAAAATTATGTGAGAAAATTTTTCATCTTGATCACACCAGGGTGAGTCTAGCGTAACCTCACTGAAGTCAGTGGAGCTACATTAGCATGAAATGAAAATATCATTATGGTTATACAGATCCCAAGTGACTTGCCTCAGCCCTCTAAAATTCTCCAACTACATATATAAAATAAATTAGTTTGTGTCAGGAAATGTTTCAGGGCAATAGAATTCAATCATCTCCCAGTACTGTTGGAGCAGACCCTGGCACAGTTTCAATACCAAATAGCACTCTTCCAAAATATTTCTTTTCTGAGCACATCAGGGACCACGTTCAGTTTGAGTGCTGACACCTGGTTTGGAAACTGGACTGTTTAATTGCATAGTCAAAGGCCATCCCATGCCAGTTGGCCTCTGTGTCAGAAACACATTTGATCCCCTTGCATACATGCTCTTAAAGCTGCATACGTAGAGTCACTCCACACTAAGGTCCTGTCTCCATTGCACAGACATCAGTTCACCAAAAACTCTGGAGCAAATAAATAGTTGTCTTGGTAAATCCATCGTAATGGTGGCCAATCCACCCTGAAGTCCAGGTCCAGTCTGGAGTAGAGGTTAGCCCACACCTCTTCAGTCAAAGAACATTTTGAACACAGTCAAAGAACAGTACCATGTCAGTGACAAAGTCAGGATAGGAGTCAGTGAAAGAACATTCTCCAGCTAGGGAGAGCAATAGCCAGGGACTGGTGTCTTCTGACCCAGCAGAGGAAAGTATGGGACTCTAGGACAGGAGCTACTGTGTCTTGAGTCCTGTGCTCTGCTGCCACAGTCATATCACCCCCTTTCATGAAGCTTTCAGGTTCTTCTTGCTCTTTACATTGCTGTCTTCCATCCTCCTGCAGCATCTCTCTACTGACACGTTCAGAAGTGCCCTGACAGACCTCCAGAGGCCAAGGACACTGTCTGGCAGGATTCTGCTACTCATACTAACTTCCTGCCTACTGCAGGTGAACAAAACTAATCCATCTCCCCCTGGTTAATTTTTTTACCATCAGTAACTCCGACGTACTTACGGACTGTGTTTATTTTCATGCATTTGCGTGTTGTCTTTGGTACTGTAGAGACTGAAAATCACCGGACGATAATGTTCTTTCCTTTTGCACCACAGGCTTTTTCTTCCTGGTGGAATGAAGGGCTGATCTTACACCTGTCAATAACTTACAGGCTCTTACTTGAGTATTTCCCCCAAGAAACAGTTTATTACAGTAGTTAACAAGCACTCGCTTAGTAAACTGCCCTAAGACAAAGCTAAGGACAAGTTAATGGTGTCATAAATCAGTCACTACGTTAAATGAACAGCTTCCACTGTGCAGTATTATTGCTTTATTGACCCCTACTTAAAGATTTATCGCAGTAGGATTTTATTGCAGTTATAGGACACGTGGTTGTAATGCAACAAAGTGCAGCTCAGTTGGTGCTTGCTTTATTATTAATTTATTTTAGCGCTTGCTGCGGACAAAGGGCAGAAGAAACTGGAAGCACAACATGCAAGGACAAAGAGGGTTGCTTTTGCTGAGTGGAAGCAGGACAGTAGGTGTTGGGGAGAGATGGCATCACATTATCAAAGAATCATTGGGGTGGTTTCACCGTCCCTGGATGTGTTTAAGGAACGAGTGGACGCGACGCTTAGGGATATGGTCTAGCAGCTAGATAATAGGATAAAGGT
>JAOXOE010032941.1:0-10597 GCA_028565055.1 Phoeniculus purpureus
GGCTTCACCAAGGGCAAGTCCTGCCTGACCAACCTGGTGGCCTTCTATGAACAGGTCACAACATTAATGGATGAGGGCAAGCAACTGATGTCGTTTTCCTGGACCTGAGCAAAGCCTTTGACACTGTCCCGCACCGCATTCTGGTGTCCAAGCTGGTGGAGCATGGGTTTGATGGGTGCACCACTAGATGGGTAAGGAACTGGCAAGTAGATGTGGCACTTTGGAACATGGTCTAGTGATCACTGAGGTGTTGGGTTGGAGGTTGGACTTGATGACACTCGAGGTCCTTTCCAACCATAATGATTCTGTGAAAACGTCCATGTATGACTCTTTCAAGGAACAGAAGTAACACAGAAGGAATTATTTCAAGGAACTGAAATAACGTTGCATATCTCAAAAGATATACCCTGCATGGATCAAGATCCAAGCATGTGAAAGCAGCCCCAGATTACTGGTAGCAAGGTGTTTACAACAAAATGAATCAAGGCTTCCTTGATTTTACAAATCAAGGGCAAGTGCAGGGTTCTGCACCTGGGTCAAGGCAATCCTATGCATGAACACAGACTAGGAGGAGAAAGGATTGAGGACAACCCTGAAGAGAAGGACTTGAGGGTGGTTGGGGAGCAGAGGTTGAACAGGGCTGTCACTGTGTGCTGGCAGCCCAGAAAGCCAACCATGTCCTGAGCTGCATCAAAAGCAGCAGTAATAGTTGGTCGAGGGAGGTGATTCTCCCCCTCTACTCTGCCTCTCTGTATTTTGCAAGGGATTCAATCCACACTGAAGACATGTGCTGGGTTGTGTTGAAAGGCTCTCTCCTCCTACTCCATTCTCTTTCCTCTCTTGGGTCCTGTATTCTGCAATCTTGTGCCTATGAACACGTTTATGTATGTAAGTAGTTTTCTTTAGCAGTGTGAAGAAAATACACTCTTGTGTAAGTATTTGCCAGATTGAGCCTTAAATCTGCAGTGTAGTGTTTTGCTGTGCTGTTGAATATTTATCATTCTTTAGCCCAGAGGTGGTTGTATTTCAGTGAAGAGCTGAGTTGATATATCAAGGCTATGAGTCTTGCCAGAGTTTCGCTGTATGTGTAGTCCTACTGAATATAACCAGGCAGTAGTGTAGCTAAACCTGCTCACTGGTGTAACTGTTGACAGGATCAGCTCCTGCCTCTACAGACATTGAAGGAAGGAAAGAGCAGAACTGATTTATAGAAAGAGATGCTGAAGGAAAAGGAAGGGAAGAAGGGTAGATGGACTCGATGATCATACAATCATTAGGGATTGGAAGGGACCTCGAAAGATCATCTAGTCCAATCCCCCTGCCACAGCAGGATAGCCTAGATCAAGCCGCATAGGAACATATCCAGGTGGGTTTTAAACCCCAAGGGTCTTTTCCAACCAGAGTGATTATGTGACTCTGTAGCTGCAGAAGGGTAGGTTTAGACTTGATATCAGGAAAAGTTTTTTCACTGAAAGGGTGGTCAGGCACTGGAAGAGGCTTCCCAGGGAGGTGGTTGAGTTGCCATCTCTGGATGTGTTTAAAGATCGTTGAGGCATGTGGTTTAGAGTTGAACTTTTGAGGTAGGGTAGATGGTTGGACTCGCTGATCCCGAGTCTTTTCCAACCAGAGTAATTCTGTGATTCTGAAAAAGACTGAAGTACACTAAAATACTCGAAAAAATTGCTTTCCAGCTGAAAGGCTCAGTAGTGCCTGATGATTTTGTTGTTTTAATTAAAATAATGTTTACTACCAAATGCAGTGATAAGCCAGTAAGAGGCTTTAATCAGGAGATGTGCCAGCACCACAGAAATAACGTTGGCACTGCACCATTTCTCTTCATCTGTGATATTTATCGCAGAGCGATACTCAGGGTCTTGACTGTGAGTTCATGGTGAGAAGTACAATGAAGGTAATATCTAGAAAATGAGAGACCAGATGTCATTGGGTTGTACAATCCAGTGCAACATCCATCACATTATGAAGAGAGTAACTGCTCATCTTGAAAGACAGGAATATCTGGAGCAGAAGTGGTCCAAGTTTTTGCTGGATTGGAAAGAAATGCATAAATTTACAATCTGTGGAAAAGTAGGATGTGCAGTAGGTTATCGTTTCATTTGTCCTTAACAGACCCAAGAGTCTGTTGCTGTGTGCCATAAACACAGCCCATGACTTTTGAGGTGTCTAATCCTACTGCAGTTGTTTCTTACTGACAAGTTGTGTAAGGTGACATGAAAGACTGATGTAAAAATTCCTTATAAAAAAGGAATTGCTTTCATATTCTCTAATTTGACCAGCAAATAAAACCATGAGTGTCTTTCTACAAGAGTAAACCCTAAACTACTGGTTTGTATTGTTTGTGTTTGCATGAAATGCTTTTGAAGTGATTTAAATCAGCACAGACGATACTCAGATTTCAAGTGAAGAAAACGATGGTGTAGGTGTAGGTAAGTAGTTCTCTGCAGTAAATATTTTGGACTATCCTCATTTACACACTGGAAGCCATGGAAAACAGATGTTGCAAAGAAACTAGACTGTGTCACCTCTTTCTACTCAACTTTATACATAGCACTCTGTATGTGGAGCCTCCGTCTCTGGAGATGTTTAAAACCTGCTTGGACATGTTCCTGTGTGACTTGGTCTAGGTGATCCTGCTGTGGCGGGGGAATTGGACTAGATGATTTTTTGAGGTCCCTTCCAGTCTGTAATGTTTTGTGATTCTGTGGTATGACAAAATTTCCTGTGCATGTGTGTGAATGAATACGCTCACAGTCAGTAATCTGTTAAAGATGTGAACTTATTAAAAAGCTCCTTTTCCAAAATAAATACATAATGTGTTTGTACAAGAAAAATATCAGCTCCATGTGTGTACACATGTGGCTGAACGATGCCTCTAGCTCAGCAGAGAATTAAACATACAGTTCCTGCAATTCAATCTGGTTTTGGTTTTGCCTTTTGAAGGCAAATAAATACGAGCAACTCCCCTTATAGTATCTGTATCTGTAGTCAAGAAAGTATGTTCCTCAGGGTGGAGGAAATCTGGGCAGTCTGTGTCCTTTAGGTCTCAAAATGCATAGAAGAGCTTTCCTTTTACAGGAATCCTTTTGGTATTTCTTTGGTAGTTTTGCTTTGATTTTGTTAATAGAATTAGATATGAGGGACTCCCCTTGTGGTATCTGTATATGTAGTTAAGGATGTATTTTCCTCAGGGTAGAGGAAATATGGGCAGTCTGTGTCTTTTGGATTCTGGAGATGGATAGAAGAGCTTTCTTTTAACAGGAATTCCTTTGGTATTTCTTCTGTGGTCAGCTTGTCTCAATGTCATCTCGTTATAGGACAAGGGGCAATGAGTGTGAGCTGGAACAGAGGAGGTTCCACATCACTATGAGAAGGAACTTCTTCACGGTGAGGGTGACAGAGCACTGGAAGGGGCTGCCCAGGGGGATTGTGGAGTCTCCTTCACTGGAGACGTTTAAGACCTGCCTGGACATGCTCCTGTGCGACTTGTCTGGGTGATCCTGCTCTGGCAGGGGGTTTAGACTAGATGATCTTTCGAGGTCCCTTCCAATCCCTAATGATTCTATGATTGTATGATTTTGATTTTGTTAACAGAATTAGCATGCAAACAATTATTTTCCTCAAACCTTCTGGACATTTTCTTGATTCAGGGTGCTGTTTCCCAGTGCAAACAGAGGTAATAGTGCACTGGACCCAGCTGGTTCCCCAAGCATCAGCTGCTGGCTGCTCGATGAACCTGTGTTCTTATTCTCTACTTGAAATCACAGAAACACAGAACACTAGGGATTGGAAGGGACCTTGAAAGATCATCTAGTCTAATCCCCCCACCACAGCAGGATCACCTAGACCCAGTCACACAGAAACATGTCCAGGCGGGTGTTAAACATCTCCAGAGAAGGAGACTCCACAACCCCCCTGGGCAGCCCCTTCCAGTGCTCTGTCCTTTAATGGGTTTTTTTAACTATTACTAAACAGTTAAAGAGTGTGAGGGGTTTTTCTCCTCATTGTCTTTCACCTTCTTACTGAAAATACTTCAAGGAGTGAGCTCTTAATATCATTAGAAACCAGTGGCAAGCTCCCACTGACGTTAATGGTGCCAAATCAAGGCTGAAATGGGTGTGGTGGTGGTACCACATGTAGGAAGAGCAGAATTTACTGCGTTTATGACTGCCCGTAGTGAGAAAAATGTTCATTCCTCTCCCATTGATTCCCCATGTTCTTTATGGGCAGTTCCAGGTAATGAAAAACATCTTTTATATATCTATCTATCTATTTATTTATTTATATATCCATATATATGTGTATATAGGGGCAGGTATAGATATTTATTTAGATAGGTAGATATCTATACATCTGGATAATATCTACGCGTGTGTATACAGATATGTGCAGAAATGTGTTTGTCACTAAGTATTTATTGAAAAGTTTTTTTACTGTTATTTATTTAATTATTTAAAATATTTTAGTTATTTATTTAAAGTTTTATACTGATTGCATCAAAATCCACAGAGGAGTCTCCAGATGTTGAATATCCTGAGCAAATTCAATGAAGCCCTCGTGTGCGTTAGCATCGTCAATAGTTATGAGCACGAGCAAATTCAGTCTTTCATTGCCCATTGTGCTTGAGTACTTTGACTTAATGATCCCCATCCTAGGAAAAGCTCTATTAGCACCCACAGATGTCTCTAGGAATGTAGGGGTGAAAAAAAAGCTTTAGGATGTGAAATAATCAGGCTATATACTGCTAGTCTCTCCCTTTAGTGGAGCAGTTGAATTCTCAAATTGGTTTTTTTTGTGTGAATACTGAATTTTAAACTCCTGCTTGCAATTCTTTGTCACTTGGTTAATAAGGCATGCTTGAGGGTGGCTGAATTTCATCCTCAAGAAACTTACAGGGTTTAGAGATTCTAATTTACATCACATAATTAGAGTATCATGAGAGCTCTGAAACTATTCTAAACCCCTTACAATGCTTGATTGATAATATATTGTGTCTTAACTGTTATGGAGAGAAGATAGCCCTCTGTTAGTCCAGGTGTTTTATGAGCAGGTGTTTTCTTTTAGGATCTATACAAGCCACTAATTATTTTCTTTCCTCTTTAAATACTAAAATGTTTTATACGACCTCTCAACTATCTCTTTCACTGAACAGACTGCTTTAATGCAACCTGGATGTTCAAGGTCAGAGTGCTGTAAATAGTAATTCAGGGCTCCGCAGAGCCCCAGCTGATGCCTGCGTGTAATAAGGCACGAGAAAGCTCAAACGGTGACATTTTGCCCAAACAATCTGCTCAATTCTACTGCTGTACGAGGGACTTTTGGTGTCTCTGCAATGCCATCTAAAGTGTGCCACATTGTTTTAGAGGGGTTTTTTGTGCATTTCGATTCTGGCTTTCATTCCGCAACGGCATTTAATTCCTGAGGGCTACTTCGGATTGACAATCTCTGATTTAGCTGTTATCTGTTGCGCAGCCATGTCAAGAGAGGCATGATAAAGTGAGCTGCTTTGATTGAATATAAACAGGATCTGGACAGTTCAATAAAAGTTCCTTGCATGTTTAATTCCTAGCTGTCATAGTATCAGCAAAAAGCAGAGAGGAAGATTTAAGATGATCCTGGTTCACTTCCTTTAGCTCACCTAAATGCAGTCCATTAGCAGGTTTATGTTTTATGCATATTAATTGTGCTGCGTACTATTTCTGTGCGGCAGGGCAAATTAGAATTGGAGTGAAAGTGTTTTTTAGCTGTACTTTTACATTATCGGGGAGATTTCTTTGTACAGAGGGCCCAAATGAGCTCTGCATGTATTGAATCTAATGACAGCTGGGTCTCTTTAGCTTAGAGAAGAGGAGACTGAGGGGTGACCTCATTAATGTTGATCAATATGTGAAGGGTGGGTGTCAGAAGGATGGAGCCAAGCTCTGCGCAGTGACACCTAGTGATAGGACAAGGGGCAATGGCTGCAAGCTGGAACATAGGAGGTTCCATATAAATATCAGAAGGAACTTGTTCCCAGTGAGGGTGACAGAGCACTGGAACGGGCTGGGTTGTGGAGTCTCCTTCTCTGGACACCTTTAAAACCCACCTGGTTATGTTCCTGTGCAACTTGATCTAGGTGGTCCTGCTCTGGCAGGGGGACCGGACTAGACGGTCTTTCGAGGTCCCTTCCAATCTCTAATGATTCTATGATTCGACAAGGGGCAATGGGTTTAAGCTGGAACAGAGGAGGTTCCACATAAATACGAGAAGGAACTTCTCCAGGACGAAGATAACAGAACACTGGAAGGGGCTGCCCAGGGAGGTTGTGGGGTCTCAGTCTCTGGAGATGTTTAAAACCCACCTGGACATGTTCCTATGCGACTTGATCTCCTTCTCTGGAGATGTTTAAAACCTGCCTGGATATGTTCTTGTGTGACTTGATCTAGTTGAGCCTGCTCTGGCAGGGGGTTTGGACTAGATGATCTTTCGAGGTCCCTTCCAATCCCTAATGTTCTGTGATTCTGTGATGTAGGTGATCCTGCTGTGGTAGGGGGATTGGTCTGGATGATCTTTCAAGGTCACTTCCAATCCCTAATATCCTGTGATTCCGTGAAATGATAACTAAACTCTGCAAAACCAAGGTTCTCACTGCATCAGTTATTCCATGTATATGAGGAGGATGCAGCTTAACTTCCTGTCTTTATATCAGGCTAATTAATTAAATGACCTTTGCATGGAAACCTGGTGAGTGTTAAGTTCACCTTTTGCTTTATACAATTTAAATTTACTTTAAGCTAATGCAAGTAAAAAGAATATCAAGTTGATATCCCAGAGAGTTACTCATGTCTGGATTTATCTATGTGTTTTTAGGATGACATACAGCAAATATGTGAAAACGAATACTCGAAACATCTCTATTTGAGAGCTCCAGCTCTAGAGTTTCTTTGAAGACAGAGCCTGTGCTATTGCCGCTGTGTATTCTGTTTTGATCTTTTCTTTGCCACTGGTTTAGTTGCCTCTAAACAATAGCTGATGGTAACGTCTAGATTTTGTGGGGATGTTTTTGTTTTATCCTTAGTGGGAGCTCGACTTGTTTTTTGTTAAAACTTTCTTCTTCTTAACACAAAGGAATGCTGTCATTGGTCAACAACTCCACCACCTGGGCACTGTGACTGTTCAAAACCAGTCTGTGGTTGCTGTGTAGTGAGAAGTTACAGCTGACTGGGAAGGGGTCAAGTTAAATGACTGTGTTGTTCTCTTCATTTCCTTGTGGGATGCACAGCCCTCACCCTATTTTACTTGTTATCTAGGCAGCATGGAATGATACGGCTGCAAACACCACTCCAATGGGAAGTAATAAGGTAAACATTGTCACGTAAGATGTTTAAAAACCCTCCTGGATATGTGCCTGTGCGACTGGATCTAGGAGATCCTGCTGTGGTGGGGGGATTGGACTGGATGATCTTTTGAGGTCCCTTCCAATCCCTAATGTTCTGTGATTCTGTGAAGTAGTTTGAGAACAAGCACCTGTAAAGCTTTATCCTTCTATTGAGTCCACGTCTGTTTCTCTAAGTGGGGCATGTGCCATTGCCAAGGACACAAGTCCAAGGTACAGATACATAAACTTTCTACATCCTATTCTCTCTTAGTAAAAGCTGAACGCTTGCAAACCCAACTCTGTGTTTGCAAAGTTCGATTTCAAACTGATGGATTGATTCTTTCTAAATGCTGTGCCACCAGGGCTTCATTAAAAAACTAATTGCAATGGTTGCTTAATTATGAAATGATCCGTCATGTATTTCATGGTCACTGTTTAGTTTCCTTTCAAGGATTTAAATACTTGACCCTGATCAAAAATGAACACAAGCAATAGGATGGTAGATGCATTTTTATTCTTCTTTTTTAACTTAGCTGTTATTTTCAAAGGTAACGAAGTTCCCAGCTGACTAGAAGCAGATTTGAAAAGTTGGTCCATTTAAAGATAAATGACCTTTTCTTCTTACCTTCAGTTTTGGCTGAAAACAGCCCTTGTTGCTGATAAGTTGGCTGGAAAAACACTGAGCTCTTTTTTTACTTTTTCTAAAGAAATGAGATGCCTGGTTTATGCTGGAAGTGGAGAGGACGTGTTTTTTGGTTGAGTCACCATCCCTGGATGAGTTTAAAAGACGCTTAGATGCAGTGTCGGAGGATCTGGTTTAGGGGTGAACTTGTAGAGTAGGGTTGATGGTTGGACTCGATGATCCCAAGGGTCTTTTCCAACCTTTTCTGTGATTCTATAGGAAAAGTAGATCTTAGGAAAAGGTTAGGTAAGTCCTGAGACACTGTCTTCTGGGCACGCTGTAACTTAATAGCCAGAATGTGTCATGGTATGTAATGCATCCGGGAAATATTCCTAACAGGAAAGAATAAATCACCTCCAGCTTCGGCAGGGAAACAACAGCTATTCATGATTAACTTCCACCAGCTCTTGCAAATAAATATTAAGGACCAGATTCTAATCTTATCACTCTTCAGAGCTGCTTAAGTTCCTTGTCTATCATGGAAATTATCTGTGATTTACACCAGAGAGTGAGGAGGACCAGGGCTCATAACCCCTGAGCACAACTGCAGTATCACTGTCGCCTGCAGTGTGGTGACGAGAGGCATGTGCAAGGCTTGCAGGGTCACGGCTCAGACCTTGAGCGCTTGGCTGAACTCTTTGTGCACAGTTGAACTGCAGAACGGCAGCAGACTCGATCAGAACTAAGTTCTTCTTCGTAATAATTCTCTCATTACTGAGTTGTAGGAAAGGAAGTAGCTGTTCTTAGAGTATTTAGACTGTTACCCCAGCGTTATTTGGACAGACAAAATTATCTCTCCTGTCTGCCTCCACACTCTCCATTTGCCTTTGATACTCAACTGCTGATTGAGAAGCTTGGTGCCTGCTGGGTCGTGTGTCTTGGAGGTTGAAGCAGCTCAGTATGCAGCTTCAGTGGAGGCAACAAAAGCTATTATTTGAAGCAGGAGTGTAAGCTTGTGCAGTCCGTTCCCTTTGTAAGTCTTCACCGTCCACAACTGTTGGGTCAAGGTGGTTCTTTTTAGTACACGGTTTTGGATTTATTGTCTGCAAAGCCACACAATCCATTTTTAAACCTGCTGTTACTGTCTGCTTTGATAAGTTCATGTCAACAAATTCCAGTAGTTCACTGCAAACAGTGTAAAAAAAATCAGTACCGACTTTTATCTGCACGTGTCGTGCTAGTCTGAGTGTGCCTTGCTCTGCTGTTGCAGGCTTTGGTGAACAAAAGTCCTGCGTCCACATTACCAGCGGCACTGGTGACACTGTGCAGCTCAGTCATGCTCTTCTCCAGTGCGGTGTGGAGTAGGTGTTATTTATTTAACTGGTGTTACAGGCAGTGATGTCATGGCTGGCTAGATGATAGATTTGGCGCTTTTCAGCAGCTTTTACTTTAATGCACTGTTTGGAAGCAGATTCTGGCAAAACCTGCCTGGATGTGTTCCTGTGCTAGTTGGTCTAGCTGATCCTGCTGTGGCAGGGGGATTGGACTGGATGATCTTTTGAGGTCCCTTCTGATCCCTAATGATGAGGAGCCCATAAGACAGCAGGATCAAAAGCTTAAAACCAGTTGCGAGGAGACTTGTTTATAAGAGAAATGTTCCTAGAGGAAGAGCCATGTCCAGGGAAATTTCAGCCTGGGCAGGGAAAACTGACAGCTTAGCAGCTTCTGAAACCTGTTGCAAAATCGTATTGTGAACATTTCTGGGCTGGTGTGTGGTTGAGCTGTCAAAGATGTGCTGCTTCGTTCATTCTTTTCCCCTTGCTCTTCTGGTCTGTCAGCTGCAAAACTCCATTTCTCTTTGCAGAATCCCCTTCGGGGCAGTGTTTGCGTGTCTGCCAGCCAAGGGACAAGCTTCTCTGCAGCAGCACAAAGGAGAATAGGAAAGATAGAACCATAGAATCATTAGGGATTGGAAGGGACCTTGAAAGCCCAATCCCCCTGCCAGAGCAGGATCACCTAGACCAATGCTAAGAAAGGGTTTGAAGAAGTCAGATCAAAGTACAGGGAAACAGTGTGATAGCAGTAAGGATGCAAAAGAAGGGAGCTTATTGTTCTGTAAAGCCTTTCTTTAAGTTGAATGCAGTTCTGCAAAGTTCAGAAAGGCAGAGAAGGTGAGAGAGTGCTGAAACCCGAGTGTGATGAAAAGGTGAATAAGGCTGAGTGACTATGGTTTTTTTAAAGTTTTCGTTTTTTATACAGAAGTTCTCCATCTGCAGCTCACAAACCACCTGTGAAACGTAGGAGGTTTCTGCTGGGTTACAGCCAGCAGCTCTTGTGTGCTTATGATGGACAACACGCCTACTCCTAAAATAGCCGCAAAACCAGTGTCACAAGAAATTCAAGGAAAACGGAAAAGCAGTGAAATCCCCTAGGCTGTTCTTACCCAGGGACAAAAGGAAGTGAAAATGGGATTCCTCTCCTATCACCCCACAGGACAGGCAGTGTCACCTCTCTGGAATAGGCTGACCAGGGGGGTTGTGGAGTCTCCTTCTCTGGAGATGTTTAAAACCCACCTGGATATGTTCCTGTGCAACTTGGTCTAG
>JAOXOE010032942.1:0-10595 GCA_028565055.1 Phoeniculus purpureus
TTTCTTCTTTTCTATACATAGTTAAAGAGTTAATAAACCCTTTTCCAGTTCCCCTAAGCTATCCATTGTCTGGCAAATTTATCTGAGATCTCATTGAGACCTGACTGCTTTGTTTTCCTTTTCCCTTATCTTAAATTGTGGTCTTGAACCCACCACAAAAATTGGTGCCAAAAACCTGGGAGCAAAGCAGTTTCTTAGTTTTAACCTGCTTCAAAAGGCTGCTTCTCTAACCCACAATTCACTCTGATTCTTCTCCATGTGGCTTTCAAGGTATTGGTATATAATTTTAACTTTAGGTTTTCTGTCATGCCAGGCCAGCTGGGTTACCGTGCTCTTGTGAGCATCACCTGTGAAAATCACCCAGGTGGACCACAGTCTGCGCAAATGCTCAGCAGACAGCAGCACTCTTGGCACTGCTCAAGCAAACCCAGGCAGCACACAGGCTGTCACCCAACATCAGCTTCAATCCTGTCTCTTGTGATGTTGTGAGACATTGAGCTACACAGAAACAATGAAAATCTTGGGAAAAGCAGGAGTTTTTAGAGAAGTTTTCAGCACAATGGTAGAGGTTTGGCTTAGCTGGTATTCAAATTCCATATCCCACTTCCCTGGCTTCTCAAGAGTTTCCTTGCTGTGTAAGATGTGACAATGGGGCTTGAAGTTAGTGGTCTCTTCTCCCAAATTACTAATGATAGGAGGGGGGGAAATGGCCTCCAGTTGCATTGGGGACGTTTAGATAGGATCTTAGGAAGAAGTTCTAACCTGAGAAGGTGGTTGGGCACGGGAACAGGCTGCCCAGGGAGGTGGTGGAATCCTCATCCCTGGAGGTGTTTAAAAACCAAGTAGCTAGAGCACTTGAGGCTATGGGGTAGGGCTTAGGGAGATGTTGGGATGAGGGCAGGACTTGATCCTGGAGGTCCTTTCCAGCCATGATGATTCTGATTCTATGACTCATGGGCACCTCACAACCTACTGGAGGTGATGTGTGAAATGTGAGATTTTGGATAACCAGCACACAAGTCAGTCACCAGGCTAGGTCCTGTTACTGGGGTACCCAGACACCAGGGACACGCACATTATTTTGTTGAGCTCTGTGCGAGTTCAGTACTCATAATGGAACTGCAACAAACGGAAATACAGTTAAAGGAGAGCAATATGGGCACATGGTGCTCTCCTGGCCTTCATACAGAACTCAGCAAGTCAGGCAGCCTCTGAGGTGGACAGGAAAGAAAATACAACCTGTCTCGCTGCTACAAGGCAAAAGACAACCTTTTTCCACCTATGACGGAATCATTAACAACTTCTCACTGAAAACTGTAGCATGCACAAAGCTCTTGGTGAAAATTATTCACAGCACACCTCCAAGATGAGTGGTGAGACAACAGGGCACTGCAGTTGACATGTAAAGTAGTTTTGGAGAGGATGGAGAGAGAACAGCTGCGCTCTGACAAGATGCCTGATGTAGGCTGCCAACAAAACAAAGCCAAATGCAGACAACTCATCCCAAACTACCAGATACTCAAAGCCATGAAACTTATTTGCAGGTGGGAAGACAGAACAATGCATGACGTGGAAGGTGCAGTGCTGCCCACCATGTGCCTATGAATATACCTGTGTTGTTTGGAATGCTGTGCATCTGCCAGAGACACAATGCATCTTACTACACAATCGATTACTCTGAGCTACACAGCCCAAACCCACCTTAGCCTCTGAGAAAGCCTTCATACAGCACACACCCAAACACTTCATCTCTCTCTGTTACAGAAGAACATTTAACAGAGAAGCACAATGTGTGCAGGAGGAAAACTTGTGCGTGGATACAGCTATAGATACAGGCTGGAGCAATGTGCTGAGGCCAGTGGGGTAAGGCTTAATAGAGCCAAGAGCCAGGTCATGCACTTCGGTCACAACAACCTCCAGCAGCTACAGGCTGGGCAACGAGCGGCTGGAGAGCTGCCTGGCAGAAAAAAAGCTTGATGTGTTAGTTGACAGCCAGCTGAACAGGAGCCAGCAGGGTGCCCAGGTGGCCAAGAAGGTCAATGTCTAGAAAAGAGAAGGCTGAGAGGTGACCTTATTGCTCTCTACAGCTACCTGAAAGGAAGTTGTAGCAAGGCTGGTGTTGGTCTCTTCTTCCAAATTACTAATGATAGGACATGAGAAGAAATGGCTTCAAGTTGCATCAGGGGAGGTTTGGATTGGATCTGAGAAGACATTCTTTCCTGAGAGAGTGGTTGGGCACTGGAACAGGCTGCCCGTGGAGGTGGTGGAGTCCCCATCCCTGCAGGTGTTTAAAAACCAAGTAGCTGGAGAACTTGAGACCATGGTCTGTGATATAGATACAAATATATAGATATGGAGATATAGAAGTAGATATAGACACGCTGTGACAAATGTTCTCAGGATGCATTTCTGAGGGATCCTCGCAGATATGGGCTAGGTATCTTTTATAAATCTCTGGTCAATAATGAAAACCAAAACTTCAATCAATCATAGTTCAGCCTTTACCCAAATCCAGTGACTTCATATTAAACTTTTATAAAGAAAAAGCCAAATAACAATTACACAGAAACCTCTGAGAGCACAAGAAGTAAATCCATGTGTAAACTGTCTGTGGATAGTCAACTTCTTTCACAAAATTCACCCCAATTAAAACTCTTTTCCAGCAAGCTCCTCAGCTGCTGTCTTCTTCCACATCAACTAGGATAAAGGGAGTTTTCCTCCATCACTTGTATTTGATAACAAACTGGCAGAGTCAGGGTTAAATCAGCAGATTTGTATGATTCCAGCTATTTGTTTTCACTGCAGTGTCAATATTTTCACTCCAAGAACTGAACCCATAAATTCAGCTCTGGAAGAGAAGCAGCACAATGCATCTGCAGTGCAGACTCACACAGACTTCAGATCGGGGTAAATGACAAGAAACGTATGCAAATCCTCCAACTGAACAAGCTAAATCACTTCACTGTGACCAGCCAAGGCAGAACAAAGTGATCACTGTATGACCAAGGCCATACAAGATTGCTTCATTCCTGTTTGTGTGGAGGTACTAATTTGTCTAGAACCACTACCTCAAATATTTCTGAAGCCCAGTGACCTCATGTAGCCAGCTGGAGTGAGTCTATGGAAAGATCTCTCACAATTCCTCTGACAGTTCTCCAAACACAAATCACATTGGAATGAAGGAAGGGAACATCAATCCTTCTCCTCTCTTTTTCTGCACCTGATTCTGCTTCCCTTTATTTCACATCAATATCTTTTCAAACTCAAGTGACTGCTCCTCTGCAAGAATTGTTGTGCTAATGAACATCTAACAAAGGCAAAACCGGAAGTACAGCAGTACAACCACCAAATTCCCATCTGCGGGATTCTGATACTATCAGCTACTGTCTACCTTTTTGTGCCCTGGGTTTTTACAACCCCTCCTTTGAGGCCAGTGACCTAAAGGCAACATCTTCAGAGCAGCCCTGCTGCATGAGCACAGTCACTCTTCTGTTACAGCTAAGATGAGGCATGGTGTTGTCATCAGAGTTCAAAGACCCACAGAATCACCCTGGAAGTCTTTTGCATGAGCCTCACCCAATGTCTTGGGACCATAAACAAACTTGCACTGAAGTAAAAGTTGTAAAAATTTAAACTGGTTGTTTCTGTTCAAGCTCATACAGACATTTTCCAATCCAAACATCTCAAACCATCATGTCCTTGTTTGCGAGGCCTTACCTAATGTTTTTCCCCAATAAAATGAAGAGGTGAAAATCTCCTCTCCTAGACATTCTTCTTTCAGCATAACAGTATTTTTATTTGACCTGAAATCGGTATGAATTCAGTACTACAATGTGCCCTCTTAACACAGAATCACAGAACATTAAGGATTGAAAGAGACTTTGAAAGATCATCCAGTCCAATCCTCCTGCCACAGCAGGATCACCTAGATCAAGTTGCACAGGAACATGTCCATGAGGGTATTAAATGTCTCCAGAGAAAGAAATTCCACAAGAACCCTGGGCAGCCCCTTCCAGGGCTCTGTCACCCTCACTGAGAAGATGTTCCTTCTCATATTGATGTGGAACCTCCCCTGTTCCAGCTCAAACCTGTTTCCCCTTGTTCTATCATTGAATGACCCTGAGCAGAGCCTGGCTCCATCCTCCTGACACTCACCCTTTCCATATTTATCAACATTAATGGGGTCAGCCCTCAGTCTGCTTTTTTCCAAGCTCAAGAGACCCAGCTCTCTCAGCCTTTGCTCATCAGAGTGATGCTTCACTCCCTTCATCATCTTTATGACTCTTTGCAGCAGTTCTGTGTCTTACTGGAACTGAGGGGCCCAGAACTGGACACAATACTCCAGATGTGGTCTCACCAGGGCAGAGTAGAGGAGCAGGAGAACCTCTCTCAATCTGCTAACCACCCCACTTCTGATCCCGCCCAGGATGCCATTTGACATCTTGGCCACAAGGGCCTATTGCTGGTTCCTGATCATCCTGCTGGCCACCAAGGCCCCCAGATCCCTTTCTCATACGCTGCTCTCTAACAGATCAGTCCCTACCCTATATTGGTACCTGGGGTTGTTCTTGCCCAGATGCAAGAACTATACACTGTCCGTGTTATAGTTCACTCAATTTCTCCCCATCTAACCCTCCAGCCTGTCCAGGTCCCATTGGATGGTAGCACAGCCTGCTAGGGTGTTGGCCACTCCTCCCAACTTTGTGTCATCAGCTAACTTGCTGGCAGTGCACTCTAATGGCTCATCCAAGTCATTACTGAATATATTGGACCACACTGGTCTTACTACCAACCCTTAGGGGACTCTACTAGATACAGGCCTCCAACTAGACTGTCCCATTGACCACTGCATAAAAAGGCAGAGAGATGAGGGTTAGAGAATTGACCAGGTGTAAGAAGCTGGGGACAGGATAGATGGAAACAAGCAATTTGGAGAACTTGTTCAGCACAGTGAGACAACTAATGCCTCACATTTGTATGCAGGAATGTCCCCAGCCAACCTATAAACAGGAAAGCAGAAATCTGCCCAGATGTATTTACTATCCACAGATGGGGAAGGATTGTAATGGCTTGAGAGTAAAGCAACAGGAACTCCAGAAAGCTCAGTCCTGGCTCAGACAATTTTTTAAGAGAAAGAGACCGGGGCATGAAGAGTGATGCCCAGTGCAACTGGATGCAGAACAAGGCCAGGAACTGAGCTAGAAGGTGAGGTTAGAAGTCAGAAATTAAGCTGAGGACAGGAGATCACAAACAACAGCCAGAAGCTCAGCTGTTAACATGAGGAGCTGCCAAAAATTCAGCTTTCATTCAGGACTGACACCAGTCACCCAGAACTGCTCATTCACAGTCACCACTGCTCGGCTCACACTGCTAGTTTATCCCGTGGCTGCTTCCAGTCTCAGCTGAAGGACAATTAGATCTAAGGCAGTAACCAATGTCATTGTTCAAAAGCAAAAATATTCACTCATTGTGAAGGGAAGTGAGGGGAGAGTTTTTGATGGGGATGCTACACTTAGCTTTGTAAGAAACTCACTGCAGTTGTTAGATTCTGTTTGTTTTCCTGTTAGGTGATGGCTATGGATACCAGACTTCCAGTCCTCTTGAGAGCAGGTGCACCTCAAAAGAACATGAAGCTGGGAGAGTCGGCTAATTCACCTGACGGCTGTGTGGCCATTCAGCAAGATTTGGACAAACTGGAGAGCTGGGCAAAGAAGAACCTCATGAGGTTCAACAAGAACTAGTGCAGAATCCTGCCCCTGGGAAGGAACAGCAAAAAGCACCAGTAGAGGTGAGGAGATGATCTGCTGGAGAGCAGCTCTGTGGAGAAGGACCTTGGAGTCTTGGTGACAACAACTTCTCCATGAAACAGCACTGTGCTCTTGTAGTCAAGAAGGCAAATGGTACCTGAGGTGTATTGAGAAGAGTGTGTCCAGCAGATTAAAAGGGGTTCTCCTCCCCTTCTACTCTGTCCCAGTGAGACCTCACAAAGAGTATTGTGTCCACTTCTGGGCTCCCCAGATCAAGAGGGACAGAGATCTGACTGAGAGAGTTCAACGGAGGGCCACAAGGATGATTAGGGGACTGGAGCACTTGCCTTACAAGGAAGGGCTGAGGGACCTGGGGCTTTTTAGTCTGGTAAGGAGAAGGCTCAGGGGATCTCGTTAATGCCTATAAATCCATGAGGGCTGAGTGTCAAGAAGACCCAGACAATCTCTTTTCACTTGTGTCCTGGGACAGGATGAGGGGCAATAGATTCCAGCTCAAGCACAGGAAGTTCCACCTCAACATGAGGAAGAACTTTACTGTGAGGGTGACAGAGCATTGGAACAGGCTCCCCAGAGAGGTTCTGGAGTCTCCTTCTCTAGAGCCTTTCCAGCCCTGTCTGGATGCATTTCTGAGTGATCTGCCCTGGTTTTGGTCCTGCTCTGGCTGGGGGGTGGACTTGATGATCTTGGGAGGTCCTTTCCAAACCCTGACAGCCTATGATTCTGTTACCTGATGTAACAGCACACTCCACATGGGCAATCCATGGGTAACTCTGAGTTAAGACAGATTTAACAAAGAAGGTGGTAACTGATTTTCTGTTTCTTCTTGTTAATTATTATTTTTGAAAGAGGGAGGTGGAGGGGGTGATGACAGATTCGGAAGACACACACACACACACACACAGAGTCTTCAGGGAAGCATGAGGACACAGCTGTCAAGAGGAACAAATCCAGAGAGCTGCACCCACAAGGTTTAAGGGCACAGCTACAATGAAAATTCTCATTCTTGGGGTGAGACATGTGCTCCTGGTGTGGTAGCTCTCTGTAAAGCCACTTACTCCAGTGCCTGGTCTGATCCTGATGAGGATATCCTTCAGTAATGGAGCAGCTTGGCAATAACTCTGTCTGCAAAAACTCTCACTGGAAGAGTGAACCCCCAACAGCAAAAACAATCTAAAAGCAAGCAGGAGAAAGGCTAATCCATTTAAGCAAAACTAAACCAGCCTTATTATTAACAATAAACATAAAAAATGGGCTTAACTGGTGGAGCAGGAAATTATCTGTGCAAAAGCATAGACCCTGCAGCTACTGAGCCTAACTACATCTATGCAGAAGGAGAGGAGGAAAGAACATAGGATCACAGAATCATCATGGCTAGAAAGGACTGCCAAATCACCAAGTCCCAACAGCTCCCCTACACCATGGCCTCAAGTGCTCTAGCTACTTGGTTTTTAAACCCCTCCAGGGATGGGAACTCTACCACGTCCCTGAGCAGCCTGTTCCAGAGCCCAACCACTCTCTCAGGAAAGAACTTCTTCCTAAGATCCAATCTAAACCTGAACTGACACAACTTGAGGCCATTTCCCATGTCCTATCATTAGGAATCTGGGAGAAGAGACCAGCAACAGCCTCAGTACAACCTCCTTTGAGATAGTTGTAGAGAGCAATAAGGTCTTCTCTCAGCCTTCTCTTCTCTAGACTAAATAACCCCAGTTCTCTCAACTGCTCCTCCCAAGGCCTGTTTTCCAGCCCTTTCCCCAGCCTCGTTGCCCTTCTCTGTCTCTGCTCCAGCCTCTCACATGGCCTGAGGGCACCTGGAGAAATGAAATACACCATCAGCTCTTTTAGGCTCTCACAGCTTTTCATTGGCTTTACCCCATCAACTCAGAAATCACAGAGTTTCAAGCATCAGACATTTGCAACTGCTCCATCTTCATCACAGCCAGATACAGCCCTGTGATTAAAAGAATGGAGAAATACGGAGCTTACAAATTCACTTTTCCCAGCAGATAAGAGTGACTCACTGCACCAAGGTATTGATCCATAGGTCTGGCCTCTGCTGATAAATTCACGCCACAGGGGTTAATTTAACTCCCCACCTGGTGCTGTCTCCAATACTTTGCAGAGAACAGTTATCAATTGCGGAGCCTTCCAAAGGCAGAAAGCAGGAGAACATTTTTCAGCACATTTCCTTTATTGTCCATCCTCCTGCAAATGGATCTGCTTTGCCGCTTCCAAGTCTCAATCAATTTCTTCCTGAAATCATATTGCAAACATCCACCCGAGCACAAACAGCCCACAGGATACTCTACATTAGAGTTACAGAAATGAAAAAAGAAAAAATAAGAGTGCGCTCCAATGCAGCTGCCGTGTTACACAGTGCATCCGTGTACAGACCTGCGTGCACACAGAAAACACAAAGGAATCTCACAGAATCAGTTATTGAGGCTGGAAAACACCTCTGAGCTCATCCAGCCCAGCCCATCACCGAACATCACCACAGTGGCCACACCAGGGCACTAAGGGACACAGCCAGGCTGTCCTTAAACACCTTCAGGGATGGGGACTCTACCACCGCCCTGGGCAGTCCAGACCAGGCTCTGATCACCCTTTCGGTGAGGAAGGGCTTCCTAATATCCAACCTAACCCTTCCCTGGCAGATTCAGGCCCTGTCCTCCCATCTTGGCGCTGGTTGCCTGGGAGGAGAGCCCGACCCCTACCTGACTACAACCTCTCTTCAGGAAGTTGTAGAGAGGGAGAAGGTCCCCTCTGAGTCTCCCCTTCTCCAGGCTAAACACCCCCAGCTCCCTCAGCCTTTCCTCATCAGACTTTCTCTCCAGTCCCTTCCCCAGACCTGGTAAGTTAAGAAGAGGGGAGAGGTGGCAGACACTTTTCAAACCCAAACTTTTCTACAGTAAACACACAAATCAAACTTACAGATTCTCCTCAGTTTTTAAAGCGGAACAAACATGAAGCACCAGATGGACACTCCTGACCTCTCCCAAATACCCACTCTCTCCCATCCAGTCTATGTACAAGCCCACTGCTCAAATTCCACCCATAGCACAGTAAGGTTCTAACTCTAGGTAAATTTTTCTCCTGGTTGTTATGCAGCAGAATGACTATTAACACCTCCTCTCGGTTGTTGCAATGTATGAGCTGCAGCCTAGAAAGCTTTCCTCTTGGTGTCCAGACTGTCTTTATTTTCCAGGGAAACAGAACTCAGTGCATGGTTGGGTTTTTTCTTTTAAAACTCAGCCCTTCACTGCTAGTGCTCTCCCAACCCTTAGCCCAAAGTCAGTGTGCCTTGGGGTATTTCTGCAGCTCAGGAAATCCTTCTCTTCCTCGTTCCCTGTACCTCAGGTAAGATGTCCAGCTGAAAAATTGGAGAATTCACATAGAAATTGCCAGATAGCAATCTTTTGAATGAGTTTTTTGGCTGTTCAAAGTTTAGGGCTAGAAGTATGCAATTCTACTTTGTGCACTGGCTGAAAGAGATGCTGTTAGCCCTGCCTGCTGCCCAGCTGCAGAGGCTCAGCTCAGAGAATGAAAACTCCCATCTTCCTGAATCAGCAGGAGATTGCCTAGCCTTCTCATCTACCTCTGACAGCAGTCAATACCAGAAGGTTTAAGTGAAGGTGTAAAAACACACTGGAGAAGGTTGTTATAGAATACTCTGCGCACAGAATAAACCCTCCCGTTCCACTTCTTTAATTTCAAGTGCTGTGCAGTTTTCTTAAGGAGATTAAATTCTTTACGATCAGCGATGATTATTTCATGAACACAGGTAACTAACCATGCCTTCTTGAAAGTGGGAATGGGACATTCATCTGATCAAGCATGACTTACGGCTCCCCATGCTCTGCTGAGCTCACACGACTTGTTTCGCTCGGGGTGTATCTGCAGTTAGGCCAGTGAAACCAATTAAGGCGAGGTGTAAGTGGAAGGTGCATTAACTGAGGAACCCCTGCACAGATATTTTCAGTAGGAAGTAAAAGGGGTCTGACCAAGCCAATGAGAACTCAGAGCAGTGGTGAAATGGTTTAGTGACCTCTAATCGTACAGAATCATAGAGTTATTGAGGCTGGAAAAGCCCTCTGAGCTCATCCAGCCCAGCCCAGGACCTAACAACAGCACAGCAGCCAGACCAGAGCACTAAGGACCACAACCAGGCTGTCCCTCAACACCTCCAGGGATGGGCACTCCACCACTGCCATGACCCCCACCTGACTACAGCCTCCCTTCAGGGAGTTGTGGAGTGGGAGAAGGTCTCCCCTGAGTCTCCTCCAGGCTGAACTGAAATCCAACTCTTTCATTAACTTGGTTTCACTTAGCTGACTATTTCTGCGCAGACAGGCCTGTAAAAACTGTATGTGATGACTGAACCTCTACAGCTCACCCAGGCCCTTGTGATTCTCCTGGCTGTGGCATGTGAACTAATGATGGAAAAGCTTAATCCATCTCTGCATCTCATTTGACCTGATCTTACACAGGCACCTGCTCAGGCTGTGAGCAGCAGACACAAATTGGAAATACATACCTGAGCCTGAGATTTTGGCAGTCTTCTGCACACAAGCCTGGGTGAAAAGTAGCATAACAGCCTTTCATTTAATCTCCTGTTTTTCCAGGATGCTTTTAGAAGCCAAAGTAGGCCATTTATGCATTCTGTGATGATAATTTTACTGACGGAAGAAGATATACTAGTTCATAGAATCATAGAATCATTAGGGATTGGAAGGGACTCCAAAAGATTATCTAGTCCAATCCCCCTGCCACAGCAGGATCACTTCACTGGAGAAGTTATAGAATCAGAATCACTCTGGGTTGGAA
>JAOXOE010032943.1:0-10593 GCA_028565055.1 Phoeniculus purpureus
TCCTGCTGTGGCTGGGGGATTGGACTAGATGATCTTTCGAGGTCCCTTCCAATCCCTAATGATTCTGTGATTCTATGAAATGTACATGGGTAGTTCAGCGTGTCTGGGAGAAAACGGGAGGAAGGGCTGCTGGCTTTTTGGCTTTTCTGTGATCCTTTATAGTATTTGAAAAAGCTCAGCTGCCCTTCCTAAAGTACAGAAACCCAGTTGAGCCAACAGGCAATGGAAATGTTTTGAGAACATTGGAGGAGAGGAGAAGGTGGGTAGTTCAGCTATGAAGTCGACATGTTTCTAATTGCCTATTTCCACTCTCTACTCAGTGAGAAAGATCAGAATCCATTGAAGGAAATTATGTGTGTGCTCTGACATAAATCTTTATGCAAAGTGTAATTAGCTGTCAGTAGCATTCGGCACCATTGAATACCTGATTATAGCAGTTGCTTGACATCTTTCTTGAATGAGTGCTGGAGGGAGATGAGACATGCCTCTCCTGCTGTTTTGAAGGCTTTAATGCAGAATGTGTTGTGAGCTTGGTGTTCAAACATTTGTTTTTGTGGGTGGCACCAACCTTTTTGCTCTGATATCCCCAGACACTCCCATCCTACCCATCTCTTCCAGCTGTCACACTTGATCTCTTTCTTTCTTTCTTTCTTTCTTTCTGTAGCTTTTCCACAGCTGCCCTGCTATCCTTCACCCTTGGTGTTTGACCCTCCCTCTGAGACAGACAGCAGGAAGGATGATCCCTCTCTACTGAGAAGGAAAAGGGACTAAAACAGAGCTCTAGAGGCAAAGCTGGGCGTGATTCCCTTACCTATTTCAGATAAGCAAAAGTGCTGGAGGACAGCCCAGGACTAAGTAAAACACATGTTTAACCCCTTCCACATAATTCTTTCCTTCCGTTGATGAGAATCAGTCTCTTGATTTTCCTCCAGCATATCACAATAGGGCTGAAGCAGCTTCAGTGGGTATTTTAAATCCCTTCCTCTCTCCCCACATTGCGTAGAAGAGTGCGATGCAACGGCAACGCCTCTGAGACCTATTGCATTACGACTTTGTCCTTTTCAAGTCTTTCTGCCCCAGACTTCACGAGCAGGAAGAAGCTTCCCAACCAGGCAGGCAGTATGCTGCTTTAAAAGCTTGTCCAGACCTCTGCTAGGATGCCCAGAGAAAGGCAACCTGTGGCTGGGGCTCAGGAAGCGACTCGGAAAGAAGCGGCCGGCAGAGCACGCTGGTGTGGACAGGACAGTGCTAACCAGATGATGTGAGCTCGTGGCCTCCTGCACGGCAGCTTGGACGGATGCCGAGCTCGTGCGCCCTCAGACGCGACGCCAACAAAGTTATTCCTGCAAGGGAAAAGTAGTTAAGTGTATTCCCCTCTTCAGTCTGGTTGCTAATTTATTCCGGATATGTTAAACAACATAATTAAACACACACACACTCACACGCTAAAAACTCTTGTTCTCCGTCAGAAGAAAGGGAACGCGTGTCAGACCCAGCCTTCAAGCTCTGTTAGTTTTAATTTGAGTTTTGGAATTAGTAATCAGTTTTGCTGGAACGCTGTTGCAAGAAATAGATCTTAGCACGCATGGGGCCTGGGCACGGTTTCAAATGAGTGTTTGCTAAGGAGAAACCATTCCCTTGTCGTGCTATGGTACATTACATGAGATTTATTTCCATTGTATTAAAAAATGCAAGCCCAAGGGGAATGCTCCCTCTTCTTGTTGGCTGAGGGAGGCTTCTGAATTCCGTCTGGTTTTTATTGTGGGGCTTTTAATTAAGACAATGAGATGCAAACCTCCTTGTTCTTCTAGGTGGTTGTTACAAGGCCAGAAGGTCGAGCGACTTGGAGCGAAGAGAGAGGTGATGACACTGAGTGAAAACTGTGTGTGTGTGTGTGCTGGGGGAGGCTGCATCCTGTCTTCAGTGTAGCTGGTCTGTGTTTTTTCACGTGTGAATGGCTCGCAACAAAAACCAGAGGCTTTGCTCGTCCTGGAGCCATCTTCTCTTTGTACTGCACAAGGGGCAGTGGGTGTGAGCTGGAACACAGGGGGTTCCACATCAATACAAGAAGGAACTTCTTCATGGTGAGGATGACAGAGCACTGGAATGGGCTGCCCAGGGTGGTTGTGGAGTCCCCTTCTCTGGAGAGGTTTAAACCCTGCCTGGACATGTTCCTGTGTGACTTGATGTAGGCGATCCTGCTGTGGCAGGGGGAATGGACTGGATGATCTTTTGAGGTCCCTTCCAATCCCAGAATCACAGAACATTAGGGATTGGAAAGGATGTTAAAAGACCATCTGGTCCAATCCCCCCGCCACAGCAGGATCACCTAGACCAAGTCACCCAGGAACACAATCCTTAATGTTCTGTGAAAATACCAAATCTACAGAGAAGTTTATTTGGAGGAGCCCTTTTAATCTACTAAAACTTTAAAAGCAAAGTAGGAAGCTGAAATAATTGTTTTTTTTTTTTTTAAAAAGCAGCCAGCGGCTTCAAAACAAAACTAAGCGATTTCAGGCTAGAAATCATCTCAGTGAAGTTAACTGTGTGAGTGGCTTGCCCAGGACTTGTGGTGGATTTTCCAGTGCTAATTTATGAGCAAATACAGCTTCAATGGAAGCTGGGAGTGAGGGGCAGGAATTGCTGGGCTGAGCACAGTGTCCTCTGCCATGGAGCAAGCCAGAGGAGGTGATCGCAGTGATCTTCTAGCCCTTAAAAGACTGCTAATACAGGGCTCTGGCAGGGGCTTCTCTTTTCACATGGAAAAGGAACCACAACTCAGGACAACCTGGTGTTGTGGAGGTGAGAGTGAATGAAGGATGGCAACTACTGAGGCATTTGCACTACGTTTTGATCTGGCAGTGTGTAATTTTGCATGACCAAAGGAGCCAGGAGGCAAGCAAGGCAGGCTACCCAACCTTCCTGCTCCTTCTCTGAGCTCAGACACCTACACAGAGCTCTTCACCTGAAGGAAGGTCCATCCCAGGTGATGTTGTGCGTGTGTGAGTTTCCGTTAATCCCCATGGCTTGGAGTAGACCTTTGATGGTAAGAGTCCTGACAGCAAAGCATCCTCCTAGATTGTGAGGAAAAGGGGCAGAGTCTGCAATTTTATCTCCTGCATCCTTCCCTAGCTGTGCCAGCAGCTGTATCAGCAGGTGTGTCTGTTCTAGGGTTCGGCTTGTGTATGACAGGTCCCCTTTTTGTGGGGAAAGTCTCTTCCCTGGAGAGACGTTAGCAAAGAGGCGTTAAAACGGGCTCCAAGCTGGAACAGCTGCAGATGCTATTCGTAGTCTAAATATGAGTCTACAGTTCAGATCTGTTTAAACACTGGCCTCCCAAATAACTGCTGAGTGCAGAACTCCCAGACCTTGTCGCATACTCGTGAGCAGGTAGTAGTGCAGGTGGACACTAAGTCTGGACGCTGCAGCTCGGTTTCCTTTTGGCACTGTAGCTTTAGCAGCCTGGTGAAATGTCTGTGTAGACTGGTGGGAAACCACCCCCTGATCTGCCTGGGGTGTTGGAAGCGGATCCCAAGGAAGCGCAAGGCTGTCTTCTTCAGGTTTGACTGGAGTGCTCGTCAGGAGTGGGCACCTGTGGAAATGGAGTAACTAACTCAAAAATGCCCTGAGCACAGATGTGGTCTATGGCCAAGTGAGCCCTGGGCACCTCCCTTCTCCCCTGAGTCTGCAGCTCCTGCTGCATCCCCTACGCTTGCTCGCGCTGCAGATGTACCTCAGCGCTAACACAGCGGCTCGCTAACAGCTTTGCTCTCTGTCCTCGGGGAAGACTCAAAATTGAATTTGTAGCGGTGACAGCACTGGTTTAAGATAAACCAGTTGGGATTTGACAACTACTCTTTCTCCAGGCATTTCTAGCTAATAAGGATTTTGTCACTGTGACTACCCTTAGCTTTGCAAGCTGCTGCTCCACAGTCCTCTGGGGTGGGGGGGAAGGTGTTTGCTTTCTCACACAATCCTAAGGGCACTGCTTTGGATTGTGAAACTAATGGCAGTCTGTGTCTCCCCTTCCCAGGAAAGGAGCACGATGCTTGCCTCTGGCTCTGCTCGGACAACAAAGCAGAGCTGGCAAGCAACAGGGGCAACAGGAAGCCTCCAGAACCTGAAGAAATTTAATAACCAGGACTTCAACCACCTGCGAGCCTTGTGTCTGAGCCAAGGGCTGCTGTTTGAGGACGCCACCTTCCCTGCTCAAATCAGCTCCATCGGCCCCAGCCTGCTCCCAGAGGATGTGCTGCGGCGAATACAGTGGAAGAGGCCAACTGTGAGTTACCCAGGCTGGGGTGGGACCGCTGCTGGCTAACGGCCTTCACCCTGGGGAAGGAGATCCATGCTAAGTGGAGAAGTCGCCCCTAAGGGAAACACTGCAGGGCAGGATCCTCGCTGTGGGATGCGTGGAGAGGAGATAAGCTCTGTAACGCTAATGATTTTATTGGGTACATTTCTGTAGGAAGCACGAACATCACTAGAACTTGTGTTCCCGCTTCGATCTGTTTCTTGAGGACTTTGTACAAACCAGAGGAGCCGTTCAATGCTGTCAAAGATCTCTGATTTCTGTAATCCGAGCCACTGACTCAGCGGTGCCTATTTTAAAGTAATTGGGACGAGGCACGAGATGAAGTGCGTTTGTCTGCTGATTCCCGGTTGCGGTTTAATAGGCAGTTGTCATCATCTGGCATATGGATGTTTAAATTGGGAGATGGAATCACACGCTCAGCTCTTTTATCCTAGGACCTGATTTGGGGGGTTTTTGCACGGTCAGACGGCGCTGTGTTGCACTGCTGTGCACCGTTTGCTGCTGGTGCAGATAGGACAAGACAACTAGAAAAGATTTATTTGGACAACAGAAGTGAGTAGGACGATGAGGGGATGCTAGAGCTTGCCAGTGCAGTGACCTTGGCGCAGCAGTAGCTGCTGCCAGTGTGGACGCTGAAAGCCATGGCTCGCAGATGGGGAGTAGGATAGCCCAGGTAGCCTGCAGAGCTGCTAAATGTGGGTAGCTGAATGGAAAGGTGGGAAGCACCAGCCCTAGTGTAAGAGGAATGTGATGTAGTGAAGTATCAAGTGGAGCAGAAGATGCAACCTGGACATCAAGAGGGCCATAGCTGCAGTCTTGTCATTCAGCTTCTCACTACCCACTGCTGCAGCAGAGCCTGAAAGCATCAGAGAAATTGTGTATGCAAAGGTACCAGGCACTTTTAGTCTGGGCTGATGGCTTTATCACATGGCTTGGTAGTGCTGGAGATGCCTGGGTGTCCTCTGTGGAGCCTGGTGCAAAGGCTTCTCTGAAGAAGCAGCTCCTACTGCTGGCTGAACATCTGGGCTTCTCTGCAGGCAGCTTTTCTTTAAATCCAGGTCCACTGGGAATGCAGCTGGTGCTGTGGGGTTTTTTTTTATACCAGCACTCAGTTTCCAAGTTTGGAGCAGGTGGGGATAGTCTGTCTGGAAACAGAATTCATGGCAAAAGAGCAAAAATGCAAAGGGAGGGGGGTTAGTTGCCACTGGTTCCAGACTGACAAAGATGAAGTTACAGTATCTAAGCACTGCGGTGTGGGATAGTCTAATATCCTGTTCTCACATCCTGATGGTTACTCCTTGTGCAAAGGGACAGACACACCTTGCCAAAAGCAGCACCTGCTGCAGCTAGTGCTTGAAGATTGTCAGGTGAGGCAGAGGTTGCAGAATCCCATTTCGCTGAACCCAGGAAGATTATGGTAAAGAATGCAAGTTCTTGTGGAATTGGTTTCAAAAACTTGCTGTGGTCTTCTCCCCTTTCTAGTTCTTCCCTTTTGAACACCTTTTTCAGCAGTCACTGGTTTCCAGCATCACCTCACCGAATTGACTGAAACAAATAGTTTCCAACAATTTCACAGGGTTTTTTCAGGAAGGAAAAGGATGAAAAAATCATTGGCTTTGGCAGAGTTCTTTTCTGATGCAAATATTGAAAAAAAGCCTTTTCTTCTATTATGGAGATTAAGGCACCATCACCAGCTGCTTTTCTATGATGCAGTCAAAGGACAACGGTTGAAACTGCCAACTGCACTGGCTTGTCTGGAACAGTAACTCAGGATGTCAGAGCTGAGGAAGGCTCTACTTAATTTTTTTCCCTCAGCTTGACCAATATTTCCATCTGTAGCTGTTTCCCAACCAGTCAGCCTTAGTCCTGCTAGACAAGATACAAGATGAAGGGTAATGGCATCAACTGCCTGGGGAGCCCACCCAGAAGCTCTCAGATGTCACCATGGTGTGTCACGGTCACATCAAAGCATGTCTATCCCCTGGCAGGATGAAGCAGGAGCAGAAGTTGCTCCACAGTAGTGGTTGATTTTCATTTACTGAGCTGCAGATATTTTGAGTCAAGGGTCAGGAAGTAAATAAGAATGTATGTGCATTTCAAATGTTCTGAAAAGGGCCAGTGCTGCATCCAGTTGCCTCAGGGAGGAGGAGCCTTAAGAGTCAAAGCACCCCACTCCTGAGGCTTTTCAGTTGGGCACCTCTCACCCACACAGAAGTGCTCATAAATGCTTTTTTCTCAGGCCACTGCAACGCTAACCGTAAGGGTACACGTGGCTCAGTGCCCAGGTGTTTAAGCTACCCAAACCACTCAGCAAAGAGAGATCCATAACTTCCCCAAGGGAGACTTTTTCCTGCCTGAGCACATCTCCCAGGGAGTGAGCGCAGTCGCATCCCGCTGACAGAGCACGGGCGACTTAAACGACATCTGTATTTTCCTCAACCTCTGCCATTAGCTCCCTCTGGCATTAAAGAAATTTGGCTGGAAACTTGCCTGTGACAAAACCGGCATCCTGGTCTAAACAGCCTTTTACCCTCCATTTTCTGAGTCACAGAACGTCTGGCTATCTGAGCGGCGGATAGCAATTATAACTGCTGTCATTGTTCCAGATCTCGTTGAGCAATTTAGCAACAAGCTGCTTCTGTTTTACCTTGTGCATCGTCAAGGAAATTGCCAATTACGGTCGGAGTTTGGAGCCTTCATATCTGGGGGTAGAGTACAAAACGGAGCGAAAACAGCTTGATTTTCAGGCAGCAGTGGTGACAGTCAGAAAAACATATTTTGACTTGTAAAGTGAGCGGAGTTGATTCAGGAGTCCCTGAAGGGGGTGGGTCGGGAGCACCAAGGCGTTTGAAATGTCACTTTTCCTGACTCTGCAGTACTTGCATTTTCCAGTCATTGGGGAAAATGGAGAATCATAGAATCATTAGGGACTGGAAGGGACCTTGAAAGATCATCTAGTCCAATCAGCCTGCCAGGATTGCTAGACCAAGTCACACAGGAACACGTCCAGGCAGGTCTTAAACATCTCCAGAGAAGGAGACTCCACAACACCCCTGGGCAGCCTGTTCCAGTGCTCTGTCACCCTCACCGTGAAGTTGTTCCTTCTCATACTGATGTGGAACGTCCTGTGCTCCAGCTCAACCCATTGCCCCTCGTCCTGACACTAGATGACACTGAGATGACTATCTTATTTGAGACAGAACAAAGTATTTTCTGGAGCTGGGCTTCTCTAAAGATCAGTCAAAAGGAAGTTTTCCTTGAAGAGTTATGTCAGATTTTAAAAAACCTGAAACATTAATTTTAAAATATTCATGAATTATTTTTTTCCTTCATTCTTTGGTGCTTTTTCCTTCACACAAGCAACTGAGTGGAACAGAGGAAGCCGTGAAGCGATTTGCTGTTGCTGAACACACATTTTTAATCAATTAATTTCCACTCTGTTCTAATGATAAAGCAGAATATGATACAGCTGCAGAAAGAAGCTGAGTTAGGGTGATCCAGACAGTCTAACTTGTGGTGGTGCTGAAAGTGTAAGGCTTCAATTTCTCCAACGTTTGTCATATTGTCAAACGTGGGATGTGACACTCTAACACTCCATGATTCTGTGGCGTGTGAGGGCACAGAGATGACCACGTACGCAGTGCTGCCTTGGCCCTGCATCACAGACCGGTGTCTGCTATAAACATGAAGGGTGGTCTCTGGTCTTCACCACTTACTCTTGAAGAAAAGGCTAAAATGGGCAGTGGAGGAAGTTGCTGAAGATTTTTCTTCAGGGTCTTCAAGGTGACAGACTGCTGCTCCTGCCTGGCATCCTGCTGGCATCCTACCTTGTATCAGAAACAGTGTAGCCAGAAGGAGGAGGGAATTTGGGAAGTGGTTGTCACCCTGTGGTCATGGAATCATTAGGGATTGGAAGGACCTTGAAAGATCATCTAGTCCAATCCCCCTGCCACAGCAGGATCACCTAGACCGAGTCTCAGAACTGGTAAGACCACCTCTTGAGTACTGGGTTCAGTTCTGGGCACCTCAATGCAAGAAAGACATTGAGGCGCTGGAGCGGGTCAAAGAAGGGCAATAGGGTTGGTGAAGGGTGTGGACCACAAGCTCTATGAAGAGCGGCTGAGGGCATAGGGTGTGGACCACAAGTTCTATGAAGAGTGACTGAGGGCATAGTTTAGGGGAGGGTTTGGCACAGTTAGGTTGATAGTTGGACTTGATGATCCTAAAGGTCCTTTCCAACTGAAATGATTCTGTGATGCCTGCATTCCTCACCCTCTTGGGGACCCTGTAGCTCCTTTATGGACCGAGGGAAGGCTGAACAAGAACTGGCATCAGAGTGTCCATTCTCTGCTTAATTAGGCTGTGACATGCGTAAGGAAACCAGAAAAGCAAAGCTGTGAGGTAGCCAGTGGGGGTTTGAGGCTCTGCATGAGAGAGATCCCTGAGCACCTTTGACATGACTTGTAGGAGAGCACATGGTGCAAGTACTGTCTGAAACAGCCAAAACAGAGTTCCTTTGGTCTGTCTGTAGCATCAGGGCATGAACTCGTTGTGTATTTGTCTCATGTGCTGGGTAAAAGAAGAGTAGGGTCTAAAAGATGTCCTTGGCTAGCAGGTGAGGAAAGAGGTTGTTTTAGTGAGAACTTGAGTGAGGGATATTCCGTGTTCCCTTAGCAGAGACTGAGAACCGTACTCCTACATTTAGCATCTAAAAAGCATTGGGGAAAATTACAGCCCTTGAGCCGATGCTTGTTTGCCGGGTGAGGTGGTTTGTCGTCTGATTCGGTAACTCTGCACAAGGGCGTGCTCGCTTGTTTTCCTCTCTGAGCCTGTCCCTTCTGAAAGCCAGTGTGATAGTGACCGAGCGCCTATCGCGACTCTACACTGCCTGAAACACCTAGCTCTGAAGTATGGGTGAGACACCAAGAAACACCTGCCCAACATAAGTAAAAGAAGACCAAAAAAAGCCGACTGTCACACGGTTCTCTCTACCACAGCTAGTAACGGGAAATCCGTGGTGAGAGGGATGCTGCTGTCCTGCACTGCCTGCAGCTCTGTCACCTCGGGGCCGTTTTCTGGCACAAACCACAGCTGCTTGCCAGCTGTGCACGGCAGAGTTCGCAGCGTCAGTATTTCCCAGAGGCCACGAGGCCCCTGGATTTTGTTCAGTATTTCTCCTTGATGAGAATCAAAATCGATTCCCCGTGTTTCTGAGTGTGCGTGTGCAATCAGCGTAATTGAGCAGCAGCAGCAGCAGCAGCGTCTCCGGGCTGCCGTTGTCTCAGCCCTTGCCTACTCAGCTGATTGCACCTGACCTCGACTGCAGAGCTCGTGTCGCTTAGGCTGGGGAAGCTGCAGCACGTCACCGTTTATTAAACCTGTCTTTCTGCACGGGGTTCGGATGGGGAGGGTTTGTTTGCACAGTATCTCCTGTCTCCGTGGCTTTTGGAAAGGGCTGGCTGTTAGGGAGGAAAGCGCACATCCAGGGTTCAGGGGAAAGCAGAGCTCTTGTGGTGGTCTGCTGACTCGCCTGCTTCCCCATCTCTTCAGTCTGGACACTCAGCTGGCAGAACTATACGGCTGTGGTGGTGACCACAGGGGAGTAGCTGGTAGCAGCATGCCACCTTGCAAAATTCACCTTGTTCTGTGTGGTGCAAGTGGGAGCGTTTAAAGACCTCCAAGGAAACTGCCTCTGGAATGCTCCAGGCAGACAGGACTACCTGCCTTGGTCGCCTGCTTTGTGTTTGTCCCCTTTGCTTGCAGCTGTCACTGGTTTGGAGCACTCAGCCACAAAAGTTGCAGGTAAAGGTTTCTGTTTCTGCTGGTTGTTGGACACAAGTCTGCCCTCCAACAGGACTTCGTTTTCATGTCTGTGGGCTCAGCTGCCTGTGTGGAGCCTGAGGACCTCCTTGTAACAGGGAGATGAATTTTTTTAAGCAACTGAGGCATCTGCTTTGGAAACAGGCAGTTAGAATCATAGAGTGCATTAGGTTGGAAGGGACTTCTTCCAACTAGATCAGGCTGCTTAGAGTCTCATCCAGCCTGTCCTTGAACATCCCGAGGGCCTAGGGCCTAACCCACGTCTCTGGGCAACCTGTGCCAGGGTTTTGCCATTCTCATCAGGAACTGGGTTATTCTGTAAAGCAGGGAACTGAGTTCTAGTGGTGTGGGCAAACCCCTTGAGATTAACCACAGAAGGTTAGGGATTGGAAGGGACCTCAAAAGATCACCCAGTCCAATCCCCCTGCCACAGCAGGATCCCCTAGACCAAGTTGCAC